>JAADVT010000693.1:0-17442 GCA_023335895.1 Pythium rishiriense
CCCCCCCCCCCCGCCAAAAGGGGGAAGGGAAACCTCGGGGCATGCAATGAAAAAAACAAAACAAAAAAACACGTGTGGGAATATTCCCGGCCTGCTGGGGCGCTGACTGATTGGGCCGTGTGCCACGTGTGACTGGATTTCAGTATGTGGCGAGGGTTGTGGGCCACCGCGCCCCCTGGCCCATGTCGTCTGATCGTGATGAGCTCGATAGGTAAATTACGGTTCCAGCACTGTTTCTGACAGTTCGACTCGGCTGCTGCCACCGATCGCCGTTGCGCGTTTTTGTGGGGCGTGTCAAAAGTGGGAGGGTGACGTGGAAACAGAAAGGGGGGAGGCGCTTCTTCCCCACGGTACTTACTTGCCGACAGGGCGGACACAGTTGCTGGAAAGCACCCATGTCGGCTCTTGGGAGAGCTCACCGATGGACCGTCATCATCATACACCCTGGGTCCACAGGTTTTTTCAAGGTTAAAGCCAACCATCTTGCCGTCAACGAGGCAGGACGGTCTGGTGGCACGTGTCCAGCAAACTGACGCCAGCCGAAGTGTATCGTTTCACCACTGTTCTGACGATGCCCAGTCGCTCCGAGCCGAACAAAAATGCCTGGAGATCCAGCCAGGTGGTGTCAAAACTTTTGTGCCACCATCTGGTGCCAACGCGAACCCATCGGCCCGATGGCGATGACAAAACCGCCCGATCACCGGGCGGTTTTATCCCGAGCTCTGATGCACAAAGTATTGTTGGCACGCGGTGGTTGGTTGGACCTGCGACGGTGATAGACACGAAGCGCTCCGTGCGTACACGTGCGTCGGCGGCGCCAAAGAGATGCAACCACCGCACGACGGCACGCCCGGTTGAGTGGACCAGTCGGTGGCACGGTCTAAAAAGTCTCCCAAGCGTCAGGACACTCGTTGTGCTGCTGAGGCAGGTATCTTCGTTGAAACAGTACGTACAAGCGGAACCGGTCTTGAAGTTGGCCGTTGCAATACAGTAATACAGTCATTCAAAGTATCAGTACACTCTGTGATTTAGCATGTCGCGCCTGGCATGGCATCATGTGGTTGGCGTCACAACATCGAGCCATCCCCTCGTTTTTATGCCTGTTATAAACCATCACTCCTCATATATTTTCAACCAATGCGAGTCGAGTGGATGATGTTGAAGTTGGGTTACGCTGACACACGTGTAACCCGTTCTGACGAGCACTGCCAAGATGAGGGTAAGGCCCAGAGTTTTGAGGGAAGACCTCCCTGAGTGCGGACCGTTGGCCATTTACTTTTATCCACCATCGCCCCCTTGATGGAGATAGACAACGATTGGATGCGTTTGCTACCTCCCAACTCACTCGGCGTGGAAGTCCTCGGGTCTGCTATTTTTCTCATGGCGCTCCCCATCCTTGTCATACCGCAAGTTTTTCACGCATACGTACGTTGACTCATAGTGTGCCCAGTCCCCGTCCGCTGGTGCACCTCGGAAGCGTGGGAAGCTAGGTTCGCATGCGAATTCCAAATGCCCCGAAGCCATTTTGCATTTTGAGGAGATCTTGTGTGGTGCGAGCGGAGGACCAAGATCATTTTCCAGAAACTGCCCATCCCAATTAGGGTTAGGTCCCATGGGCGCCATGGGAACCAATCGAGGCAACCCAAGGGTTGCCGTCAGCCGCTCCTCCGCTTCATAACTTCAGTGTCTGGTTCAAGCTTTTACTTCTATATAAGTAGATCCCATTCCATGTGGATGTTAAATTACATGATTTTCATAATATGATGCTATGAAATCACAATATATATTAGCGTAATATTTATGAAGTCTTCATAAAGGAATACCCAAACGACGTGCACCTACTGATTCGTTCTTCCGGTTCTCGCGCATTTGCGCATTCGCTCCCCCCCCCCGCTGTTCAGAACCGTTCCAACGCCCCACAACCAACGTTGGCACGGCCCTCTTCCATCCTCACTCGCCAACCTTCCGCAGTCACCACCTCCATACCCTCCCCCCCACATCCTCCTCTGGTCATGGCGTCGTCCTCGGCGCACCTCCAGCAGTCGCTCGGCGAGGCCGAGGTCTTCGATCTCGTCTGCGACTACCTGCGCACGCGCCAGTTCTTCGAGGCCGAGCGTGCGCTGCGCACCGAGCGCGAGCGCGTGGCCGTCGACGCCTCGCCGGCCCCGACTACAACGCCCCACAACCAACAACAAACCTCGACGCCGTCCCCACGGGACGACGGCGCGCTCGCGTCGCGGCTCGAGTGTCTGCTCGAACGGAGCTACGTCACGCAGCTCGTGTCGGGCGACGGCGACGGGCCCGTGGAAAAGATCTTTGTGCCCAAGCACGAGGCCCCGCTCAAGCCCACGCGCACCAACCTCGACGGCAACGAGACGCTCACGGCCGTCCACGACTTGAAGGACGAGGACGACAAGGACGAGCTGAGCCTCAGCACGCGGCTCGTGGCGTTCGAGCCGTGCGCCGACGACCCGCACGGCTCCTCGACCATGCCGATCTACCAGACCTCGACGTTTGCGCAGCCGTCGGCCACGCGCTTTGGCGCGTACGACTACACGCGCAGCGGGAACCCGACCCGCGCGGCGCTCGAGCGCCAGCTCGCCGAGCTCGAGCGCGGCCACGCGGCCTTTGCGTTCACGAGCGGCATGGCCGCGCTTTCGGCCGTCTCGCGGCTCGCCAAGGCCGGCGACGAGATCGTGCTCTCGGACGACTCGTACGGGGGCACGTACCGGCTGCTGAGCAAAGTCGCGGCCAAGAACGGCGTGGTTGTCAAGTACTGCGACCTCTCGGGCGCTACGGGCCCCAAGAACCTCGACGCCGTCTTGTCGCCCAAGACCAAACTCGTGATGATGGAGTCGCCGACCAACCCGATGCAGCGCGTGTGCGACATCGCGGCGCTCGCGCGGGTCGCCCACGCCCACGGCGCGCTGCTCTCGATCGACAACACGATGATGAGCCCCGTGCTCCAGAACCCGATCCCGCTCGGCGCCGACATTGTCGTGCACTCGGCCACCAAGTTTATCTGCGGCCACAGCGACACCATGTCGGGGATCGTGATCGCCAAGGACCCGGAGCTCTGCCGCGAGCTGTACTTTTACCAGAACGCCGAAGGCACGGGGCTCGCGCCCTTTGACTGCTGGCTGCTGCTCCGCGGCGTCAAGACCATGAGCCTCCGCGTGCTCACGGCCCAGCAAAACGCCGAGCAGGTCGCGAGCTTTTTGGCCGACCACCCGAGCGTCACGCACGTGTACTACGCGTCGCAGCTGCCGCGCGACTCGCCCGAGCGCGCGATCCACGAGGCCCAGGCGCGCGGCGCCGGCTCGGTCGTGTGCTTCCGCCCGGGCTCGCTCGCGTTCGCGCAACACATCGTGTCGGTGACCAAGCTCTTCAAGATCACGGTCAGCTTTGGCTCGGTCAACTCGCTGATCTCGCTGCCCGGCGCCATGTCCCACGCGTCGATCCCCGAGGAAGTGCGCAAGGCGCGGTCGTTCCCGGAGGATCTCGTGCGCCTCTCGATCGGCATCGAGGACGCCAAGGATCTCATCAAGGATCTCTCGCAGGCCTTCCAGAGCTACGACCCGTCCAAGCCCGTGGCCGAGGAGACGCCGAGCCACTAAGTTAGAGTACCCACACACAACACACAACACACACACCTCGAGCGTCGACGCGCCGCGTCGTTTTTCCAGCGACTCTCTGCCAGCCACGACGGGCCGTCCGCGGCCCGCGTCAAGATGCATGGAGTCCGCCCGAGCGAGGGGCCGTGGGCCTCTCGCAACAAGCGTTTTTCCGACCCGTACCTCCGCACGCCACACGTGTGCGCAGGCGGGAGCTGGAAGCACGCGGCGCGTCGACTGCTCGAGATCACAGAACGAGACACCTGACGGTGATGATTTGATTGGAAATTTGTGCAATAGAATCCATGGGACCGTTTCCTGAAAGAACAGAGGCCGGCTCACCAATCCATCCACGAAGTTCATGCCATCCATGTCTGTGTATCTGTTGGAGTCTGACTAGGACACGGAGGTGTCTGTCTGGAGACGCGTCCTTCCGCCCGGTTCCGCGCAGATTCCGCCACGTCCAACGGGTCGCAACGCTCACCTCGTCGTGGGTGCGGAAGCCACGCGAGCAATGGCTCCGCCCCCCTCGTCGTCTCATGACGGAGATGCGCGTCACCGCCGCCACAGGCGACTTTCCGTTATGCCCACGGTCGACTTCTATATTCGGTCGACGACAGACCTGCCAAGCCGACAAGATCGATTCTCCTCCCGAGGGGCGGAACCCCCCGGAGTCCGGAGTGACGGTGCGGCCCCTGCCTCGTGTCAACGCCCGCCATGGGAGACCACGGTGGCTTTCCATAGTTAGCGTCGCGTGAGAAGGCCTTCCGTGGCGTCTTAGGCGTCCCACATACCGAGTCACCGATTCCTCCATCCCCCCACGGCCACCATAGCGCCGTCTTGTTCTCCACGATGCTAGAGACGCTCGCGTCGCCGGCACCACTGCCGCCGCACGAGCCCTCGCCTCCTATGGCCCACTCCTCTCCATGGCCCAGTGCGAGCCAGAACCAAGTGCCGACGCCGCTCACGGTCCGCACGACGCACGACGCCTCGCTGGCCAAGCCGGCGACTCGCAAGCGCGACGCGAGGCCCCCGCCGGTGCGTCGCTCGTCCATGCTGGCGCCGCCCGTGCCCTTCGAGGCGCTCCAGCAGCTCGCGGCGCTCCAGCAGGCCAACGGACGGCGCCGGTCGGCCGTGGTCGCGCCGTCGACGCGACGGCCGTCGCTGCTGCCGCCGCCGACACAGTACCCGCAGCCGCTGCTCACGCGCCGGGGCTCGCTCATGCTCACGGCCACGATGCGTGCCATGGGCCAGAGCCTGCCGCCGGCCACGATGGCCGCGCTCGTGGCCGGTACGGCGCTCACGCCTGAGCCGCTCGCGCCCCACGCGCGACGCACGAGTAACCAAGACCACCACGACAGCGACGACGACAGTGATAGTGATGACAGTGATGACAGCGATGACAGTGATCATATGGAACCCCACAAGCCGAGACGCCCGAAAGCGGCCCGCCACGACAGCAACCAGTCGCCCGAGGCGCCGCCCACGCGGTCGTCGCCGCCGCCGCCGTACTTTCGGCTCGCGACCTTTATGCTCGAGGACCACGACGCCACGCTGCCCAGGTCGCCCACGCCGTGTACGACCCAACCGACCAGTGTCGACGCACCTCCGGGGGACTCGAGTCCCGTGAGCCCATGCCGCGCCACGGCGACGACCGCGGCGTCGGGCAAGGCCGCACAGATCGACGCGCTGTTTCGCGAGATCTGGCAGACCGAGGAGTCGTACGTCGCGGCGCTGCGCGGGCTCGTGACCCAGTTCTTCGAGCCGCTCCAGGCCTTTGCCAAGATCCACGCGATCGAGCTCGGCGCGATGGCCGCGCTCCACCACTCGACGTCCACGATCCTGAGCATCCACGACGAGCTGCTGCGGCAGCTCGCGCCGCTCCAGCCCGACGCGGCGCACTCGTGTGGGTCGTCACCCCCACCAGCCAGCGACCCGTTCGGCGAGGGCTTCACGGGCACGCTCGCGCGGCTCCACCAGCTCTCGCGCGCGTTCCTCTCGACCATCGAGTACATGAAAGTGTACGCGTTCTACTGCGGGTCGTACCTCTCGGCCAAGCAAGAGCTCGAGCGGCTCCAGCGCGCGCACCCGGCGCTCGCGGCCTTTACGGCGCAGCTCAACGAGTGCGCGCGGCGCGGCTCCCAGGAGGAGGAGCTCGAGCTGCCGCCGCTCGACATCAACTCGTCGCTCATCAAGCCCGTGCAGCGCATCTGCCGGTACCCGCTGCTCTTCAAAAACTTGCTGGCCAACGCCTCGGGCCCCGAGGAGACGCTCGTGCTCCAGCAGTCGCTCCAGAAGATCGAGGCCGTGTCCAACTACGTCAACGAAAAAGTGCGCGAGTCCCAGAATAACGCGCGGCTGTACCAGCTCCACCAGATGCTCCACGCGTCGAGCGGGCTCGAGCTGCTCCAGCCCTCGCGCACGCTGCTCCACGAGGCGTGGGCCAACGTCACGAGCCTCGACTCGCTGCGTTGGCCGGCCAAGCTGCTGCGCCACTTTCGGCGCCGGCGCCAGACGCCGCCGAGCGGCCGGTGCGGGTCCATTCTGTCGTCGCCCATGCTGCCGTCGTCGACGCCCGGCGCGACGCGGGACGACTGGTTCCGGCTGTCGGTGTTTGGCGGCGACGACCGCCGCAGCTCGGCCACGGCCACGGCCCAGAGTCTACGTTCCCATGCGTCGACGCGCCACGGCGGTGGCTCGGACCGCCACACGTCGTTTTCGGCCGCGTCCACGATGACGCTGCCGCTCTCGCCGCCGGGGACGCCGTCCATGGCCACGAACACGCCGCCTCCGCGTCTCCAGCGGCGGCGCAGCAGCGGTGGTGAGCGCGCAAGGCTCATCCTGCTTTCCGACATGCTGCTCATGGCCAAGCTCAAAGACCACAAGCTCAAGATCCGCCGGCAGATCTGCCTCTCGTGTGCTGTGATCCACGACGACGTGCAGCCCCCACCGGCCCCGGCGTGTGGCGACGAGGCCGAGGAGGAGGAGCTGCTGCCGCCCGAGCCAGCCACGGCGCTCGCGGTCGCGGCCGCACTCGAGGACGAGCAGGCGAGCTACTCGTTCACGCTCGAAGTGGCCAAGGTCGGGCGGTGCTCGTGCCACCACTTGTCGCCGCTCACGCTCAAGCGGTCGCCGAAACTGCGGTCGCTGTCAGCGTTCCTCAGCGGACGCCGCAGCTCGGCGTCGCTCGGGTCGGCGCAGGGGGACTTGCTGGAGGCGCTACATGAACACGAGTCAGCGGACGGCCGGCCACGTGAGCTCACGCGCGCACCGTCGTCGCTCGGGCGCCTCGGCAGCGGCCGCACGGGCTCGCGCTTCCGGTACTTGGAGCAGCTCGCGGGGCTCCGCGCGGCCAAGCGGTACCGCGTCACGTGTGACACGGTCCAGGAAAAGACCAAGTTCCTCAAGGCGCTGCGGCTCGCGATCGCGCGCTCGGCGCGGTTGCTCTCGCTGGGCAGCGGGGGCAGTGGCTCGGAGATCTCGCTGTCTCGCACGCCGTCGTCGACTGGCGCCAAGGCCGTCGCGATCGCCGCGAGTCTGCCCGTCAAGATCTGGCGGTCGCTCCGCTCAGCGAGCGAGGTGAGCTCGGCGTTCCGCGCGGCAGCGGAGCGGAGCGTGACGGGCTCCCAGTCAAGCCGACGGCGTGCTGGCTCGCTCGCGGTCGTGTCGTCTGCGGCCTCTGCGAGCAGCGTGAGCCGTGAAGCCGACTTACTGCACCTCGACGACGTCGAGAACGAGCCAACCCAAACCGTACCAGTGTCCGAGCTGACGCTCGCGTGATTTGGCTTTGGAAAACCAGGACAAATAGACCGAAGGGGATGAACGAGTGGGACGCGTTCCTGGTTTTGTTTTCTCTCTTTCTCTCTCTTTGATGTTCACGAACTCTTGAATGTAATTCCGTGACGGTCACAAAACCGCACGAGCGCTGTCTTGGGGCACTTGATGCCAGCGTCGTCGCGCACGTAGTGGAGGAGCTGCTGGAGATCCAGTGGTTGCAGCAGCAGCACGCTCTCGTAGAGCTGAGCGTTGGCCTTCAGTGCTGTTAACAACTGCCCGTCGAGCTGTGCGTCAGTGGACTCGCGGCTTGGTGCGACCCGAGTGCGTGGTTGTGCCAACACTTCCGGAGGCGGTGCGGTGGTGGCCGTAGGCGCCGATTCCGCCGAAACCGGTGAGATGGGTGCGACGCCGAAGTCCATACCCTCACTTGGATCCACGTCTTCCATCGCTTTTGGATCCACGGCGTCCGTCGCATGGTTCTCACTTGGATCCATACGAGGGCTTTCCATCTCTGGGGACTGGTTCGTGCCGAACTTGTCATCTTCATCAGACGAATCATCGATTGACAGGACGCTCGGAGGACCTTTTCGAGGCTCTATTTCCTCCATGGATATACCAACGTCGGCTTCGGGGTCTCTATCATCTTGGCTGTCGATGAGCACGACGACTTCGACGTTGTTTTCCTGAACCATACTCTCTTTCTGGGCGATGAGGCGCAGCATTTCGTCTTCAAAGAACGCGCATGCAGCCATCTCGTCATCGACACCATCCTCCCCGTCGGCCATTTCAGAGGCCGCTGCCTCCAGTTTTTGACCCGCCTGCATCTTCCGCATTTCCTCCAGCGCGTCCTTGAGGTCCGGCACACTCTGTGTCCGGAGGAACGCGAGGTTATCCCGCCAATTAGGGAACACGCGTGTCACGACTTCGGGGACCATCGGTTCCGTACTAGTAGTGAAGTCGTCAGAGTCGGTAGTCGTGCGTTCGAATGGAGAGTCGGTTGCGTTGATCGGTTCACCCGTAGTCATGTCTATATCTTCTTGTCGAACTGCCTGCACTTCTTGAACGAGGCCCACGGGGGCCGCACTGATCACAGGTCTCTCCTTCTCACGGGTGCGTAGCCAACGAAGCAGCCTATTCACGTAGAGCGGGTCGTCTTCTTCCTCGTCGTCGTCTTGATTACTGTTGTTACCTTCTCCGTCCTTCCCCTCACCAGCTTGTTCCGGTGCTTGCCTCAAGGGTAGCGAACTTCGCTGCCACATTGCCACGTACGGCGTCTCCTCATCCGTCTCGTCCACTGGTCGGTACCGCTCGAGAAGCCGTGCGACCGTCGGCCGCAACCGCCTTTTCCTCTCCGTCGTGTCCACGTGGACTTGCCTTGCGGCCGGAAACACGACGCGGAGCGCCCACTCCAGGTCCAAAAGCGCCCGCGTCTCCTCGGGCGCGCGCACTTGGCTCTTGTGGACCTTCCGCTTGGTCTTCTCGAGCTTCTCGAGCTTCTTGACGAGCGCGACGCGCCGTTTCTCGAGCTTTTTGAGCTGCGCGTCGAGCTGCGCGAGCTCGCCGCGCACGAGCGCCATCTCCGTGTCCACTTTTTGCTCCGGATCGGCCAGCGACTCGGACAGCGCGAGCGCCACGGCCAGCTCCTCGTCGGCTCGTCGCTTGGCCAGCGTCGCCTGCCGCTTGCGCTTCTTGCCCTGGCCAACGGGGGGCACCGAGACCGTGGCACCCGCTGCCACCGTCGAGCGCTGCGTCGCCACGGCGCCAGCTCTCCGGTCCAGACACGCGTTCACGTGGAGCTGCTGCTCCAGCACACTCCACGCCGCCAGCGCCTGCCCACACACCATACAAACCTCCACCGGTGGCGGTGCCTCGAACGCGTTCTCGTCGCTGTGGTCCACAGTCTCGTCCGGCGGGTCCTGGATAGCCATTGGCTCACGCTCCGGTTCGCTGGATGGTGGTGGTGGGACCCAGTCCGAGGTCGTCGTCGTGTCAGGTCCGTCGTGGCCTGTCGGTTCCGTCGCGTCGTCGGCGTGTCGTGCACGTGGACATTGCGTGTCGCCCATGCGTACGCGCACAGTCGAGCGGCCAAACTGGAGCAGGTCCTGGTCGCCCACGGCGCGGACCTCGCCGCGTGCCAGCGCCACGCCATTGACCCGCGTGCCATTGGTGCTGTCGGCGTCGCTCAGCGTGAGCCGGACGGGGTCGCTGCCACGCGTGACGCGCAGCTCGGCGTGGCACCCCGAGACCTCGAGGTCTTTGCGGAGCCGCAGCCAGCTCGAGGCCTTGCGCCCGATGGCCAGCGTCGCCGTGGCACTTGCCATGGCATTCGCCGTGGCATTTGCCGTGGCGGACGTGAATACCACGCGCTCGCCGGCGTGGGGCCCGCGCGTGACTTCCCACACGAAGCAGCACGCGCACACGCCCGGGGCGCGTGCCATTGGCAACGTGCCAGCGCCCGTGGCAGCGCTGGCACCGCATGCCATGCCAGCGGTCGCGCCTGGCATTTTTTTCTTTCGTTTTGGCGCCAAGAAACCCTTGCTCTACGATAATAAAACCCTTTCTTATCACATATATACCGGTATAACCCTTGTTAAATGATATTGGGCGACCTGGACTGGGCAATAAACTGTAGCCATATCTCAGCGTTAAGCTGGATCTCTTTCCTACCGTCGCTGGTGGTTGACGAACCGCAGCGCCAGCAGCGTGAGCACGCGCGTGGCAGCCACGTACGCGAGCATAAGTGCCACGTGGCGCGCCATATCGTGGCGCGAGATGAGAAACACGCGCGCGACGTACTGCTCGAGCGTCGTGCCCGGCGAAAACGCCGGCGGCAGCTCGCCACGCAGCGGGCGGCACGCGAGGTCCGACGCGTCGTCGCACTGCCCAAAGAGCACGGCGCCGACCAGCGAGAACGCAAACTTGGTCGGCACGATCTCGTAGAGCCACTTGTACCCAGGTGGCAGCGCGCTCGCCGGCGGGTTGAAGCCCATGGTGTTGAAGAACACGGCGCTGACGATCACGCCGACCGCCATGGCCGAGCCGAGGTCGGGCAGCACGATCGCCAGCAGCTCGCCGAGGTACGTCTGCAGCAACACGTGCAGCGACAGCGACAGCCAGTACACGATGAACTTGGCGAGGCCCACGAAGCCCGCGAGGGGGAAAAAGATCACGCAGAACAAAAACGTCACGACCAGCACGTACGGCACTTCGACGACGCTCGCGCCGACAAAGTACCAAAAGGCGTTGTAGGTCTGCGCCGCGCGCTCGCGGTAGAACGACGCGCGCAGCTCGGACGCCATGGGCAGCGCGGCTTCAAACGCCACGACGCCGATGAACACGGTCGTCGAGTACAACAGCGCGACGCCGGCGTTCGCACCCTGGTACGTGTCGTAGTCGCGCCCGAGAAACGCCAGCCCGAACACGAGCGCGAGCATGATGTACACGGCCGCGCGCGTGAGCATGTAGTCGGGCGTGCGCCAGTACGTGCGGAAGAACCGCTGGAGTAACATCTTGGCCTGCGTGGCCTCACTGGCAGCACGCTTGGCGCTGAACGCCAGCGGCGCCACGCCCTCGGCTGGCCGTGTGAGCCCGTCGCGAGCCAAGGCCGCGTCGAGTTGCACCTTCTTCTCGCTGGCGTTGAAGTGTGCGACAAAATCTGTCGTTGCTGCCGTTTTCAGATCGAGGTCTTCACTCGAGCCAGCAGCCACAGCGCTGCCCACACCGGCGCCGATGACTTCCAGCATCCAAGTTGCCGGGTTGTAGTCACCCGATGGAAGCTTTGGGACGCCATCGATCGCTTCAAAGTACTCGACGATGGCGCTTCCTCGCGGTCCCAAGTCGCCAAAGTACACGGTTTCACCGCCGCGCTTGAGCAGCAGCAGCCTGTCAAACACTTGAAAGACCTCGAACGACGGCTGGTGGATCGTGCACACGACCGTGCGACCCGAGTCAGCGACCTTGCGCACGCCGTCCATGATCATCTTGGCGGCGCGCGCGTCGAGTCCACTGGTCGGCTCGTCCAGGAACAGCACGCTGGGCTGAGCCGCGAGCTCCACCCCGATCGTCAGTCGCTTGAGCTGCTCGACCGACGAACCGCGCACGATGCAGTCGGCGATTGGTCGCAGGTCCAGCAGGTCCAGACACTCCTCCACGGCGTCGTGTTTGTGGCTCGCAGGCACCGTGCTACTCTGTCGCAAGAACGCGCTGAATGTGAGCGCCTCCCGGACCGTCGCGGCCTCGGCATGGACATCCATCTGCTCGCAGTACGCCGTGCACCGGCGGATCGCGACGTCGGTCGCCGCGTGGCCGTTTAGGAAGATCTCGCCTCGCGTACTTCCGCCCGTCTTTCGACCCGCGATCACGTCCATGAGCGTGGTCTTGCCGGCGCCTGAGCTGCCCATGAGTGCTGTGATCGTGCCAGGCTCGGCAAACCCACTGATACCCCGCAACAGCGTGAGCTCAGCCGAGGCTTTGCCCGGTTGGGGCACCGAGTACCAGAGATCTTTGAACGCGAGCGTCACGGGCGTGAAATGGCGGCGGTCATGACCGTCATAGCCTTGTTGCGAAATTGAGAGCTCCACGTGTGCGCGAGGCGTCTGGACTTGCCGGTACGCTGTCGTCGGCACAGCCAGTGCGTCCTCACTGTCCGTATCCTCCTTTCCATTCACCTCGCCTGAGAAATCTTCTTCAAGGGGAGACACGCGGGTGTCGTGGTCGTCAAAGCGAATGCGCTCAAGAGCGATCGTCGCGATGCCCATGAATAGGAAATAGGTCGCGACCATGAACGCGACGCCCATCCAGAGCCACTCGCGCCCGGACTGCAGCTGAAACACCCCGAGCGCGTACTCGCCCATGCTCGTCGCGCCGTACGTGGCGCAGTAGTCGACGCCCTTGTACTCACACGTGTTGAACTCGTCGGCGCTGTACTGGTTGATCACGACGCTGCGCAGGCACCAAGACATGGGGCTGAGCCAGTACACCCAGATAAAGTAGTCCGGGATGAGCCCTCGCACGATCATGAAGCCGGCAAAGAGAATGAAAAGCAGAAGCGAGAGCAGGTTGAACGGCTCGGCGACGTGCAAGTTGGGGGTGACTGCCGCGAGGAAGAAGAACCACGCACTGAACGCGAGGTTTGTGAGCAGCAGCAGCAGCTCAAAGACCAGAAACTGCTGCGCCGTGGCCACGAGCCCACAGACCCAGTACACGATCGAGCCAAAGACCACGACTTGGAAGACCGCGACGGGCAGCTGCGCGATGGACGTCGCGACGACAAACGCCGACGTCGAGTACATGTTGGCATCGCGTTGCTTGTAAAACACTTTGCGCGCAGCCTGGAACGTCGGGATCTGGCTCGACTGTTCGAGCGCGAGGAACAGCACGGTCGCAAACATGATGCCCATCACGAGCTGCACGTTGGCCGGGTCGAGCTGGTAGAAGAGCGTCGCGTGGAGCAGGCTCGAGATGACGATCGTCACGGCGCGGGCCTGCAGCACGGCCGTGTTGCGCCCCGCGACGAGCAGGTCGCGCTTGACGAGCCGCGCGACGTTGGCCCAGAACGGCTGGTTGAACTCGGGCACGCGCGCGATCTCGTCCTGGAGCGGCAGGTTCGTTTCGCTGGCGGCCGCGTCCACGTCCCGGAGCAGCGTGCGGTAGATCTCCGACTGCTGGAACGCTTTGGCAAATTCGCGCGCCGACCGTGGCGGCCGTGGCCGACCGTCGGCCGGGTCCGGTTCGTACTGGGCCTGCTGGCTCGTGCCCAAGTCCAGGAGAAAGTCGGCCGCGTCGCGGTGCGGCGGGCAGCGCAGCCCGAGCGTGGCAAAGTACGCGAGCGCGTCGGCGCGCGGCCCGTGGTACAGGACGTACCCGTCGTGGAGCAGCACGACCGTGTCAAAGAGCGCGACGACCTCGGGCGCCGGCTGGAGCAGCGCCATGACCACGACCAGCGCGCGCGCGTCGGCGGCCGCGCGGTACTGGCGCGCAATGTCGAGCGTCGCGGCGCTGTCGAGCCCCGTGGAGACCTCGTCGAGACACACGGCGCGCCGGCCGGCGACGTCCATCTCGCCGAGCGTCACGCGCTTGCGCTCGCCGCCCGAGACGCCGCGGACCAAGTCGTCGCCCACGATCGTGTCGCGGCAGTGCGCGAGCCCAAGCTCCGCGAGCCGTCGGTCGGGGTCGCCACTGCCACGCGACGACGCGCACGCGTGGGCGAATGCCACGGTCTCACTAGCCGTGAGCGTGGCAAAGTGGACGTCCCGCTGGGGCACGTAGCCCACGAGCTGTGGCACGCGGCCGCGCAGCGTGGCAGCTGGCACGCCGCCAACGCTCATGGCACCGTCGCAACGCACCGCGTGGAGCCGTCCGCTGAGTAGCTTGAGCAGCGAGCTCTTGCCAGCGCGTGGCTGGCCGAGCACGAGCGTGAGCGAGCCCGGGCGGAAGACGCCCGAGACGTCGCGGAGGATGGCACGCGACGGCATGGGCTTGGCACGCGTGGCAGTCGAGGTCGTGGCACGTGGCACGACGTGGCGCAGCGCGCGAGACAGCTCGTGGCCGATCGTGGGCAGCGCCGGTGCGGGGTCCGCGGGCGACGACGGCGCCGCGCGCACCGAGAGCGTGACGTGTGCCAGGCGTAGCTCCATGGCACTGTGCGTGGCAGTGCGCGAGGCAGCTCAAGTCGGGGAATGGAGCCGATGGGTTGTTCTGCGTGCCATGGCGCCGTGCGACTAACGCGAGATCAAGATACGGGGCGTCAGGCGCGGGTTAGTCCTCTCGCTGCCATGGTGTGCCATGTTGGACGGACGGACTGCTTCGTCAGGGGTTGACAGCAAGGACCCATCACGCATTTATTATTTTCTAAAGGTTTTTGGATAAATTTCAAGAGGTTGTTTTGTCGTGCGTGTGTCTTTGTTGGACGCAACGCCTGTTGGCCCAGCCACACACCATTTCGGGCTGAGACGACCCGACGAATCCAGACAAAACCAACACAACTGTGCTAAGTGATCCACAATCCCTTGTTGTGTGATATACGTATGTCTCTCCACGGATCTTGAACCACCTCGAGATCCAGAGAGACGTTGGTGGTATCCGTACGCAGCCACCATCTACGCAGGCGTGAGCATCGTGACGCCGTCGTAGCCGTCCATTTCCGCGCGGCGGTTGACAGCGCGACTCTTCCTCACGGCGAACACGCCGACGCCAACGGCAACGGCGACAAGGGCGCCGACGGGGCCCCACAGGCCGAAGCCCGGCGTCGACGCCCCCGAGTCTGTGGTCCCAACGCTGCTGAACGTAGCGGCAACGACACTCACGGGTCCACCGTCGAGAGACGAGTTTGTCGTCGATTCAGTTGAGGCAACTGAGGGGGCACGAGTCGTCGGTGCCGGCCGATCCGATGGAGCATCCGTAGTCGGAGGTACATCGACCGCTGTCCCTCCGTACGTCGGGATGGTCGTAGTGGGCGGGGGAGCTGTGGCTTCGTACGCAGGGCTGGCCGTTGTAGGCGGAGGAGCTGTTGTTCCTGCGTACGCCGGAGTCGTCGTCGTAGGGGCGTCCGTGGGTGGAGGGGCTGTTGTGCCTCCGTACGCCGGGCTTGTCGTTGTTGGAGCGTCCGTGGGGGGAGAGGGTGTGACCACGTACGTGGGAAGCGGCGTGCATGGATCCGCCGTTGTCGGCTCGGGAGTGTCCGGCGGAGGCGTGGGAGGTGGCACTGTCGTCGTAGGTGGCGGTGTCGTCGTCGGCGGAGGTGTTGTCGGCGGCGGCGTTGTAGTTGGTGGCGCCGTCGTTGTCGGAGGTGGCGTCGTCGGCGGAGCCGTGGTTGTCGGTGGCGGAGCCGTGGTTGGAGCCGCAGTGGTGGGCGGGGGCGCCGTCGTCGTGGGAGCCGGTGACGTCGGTGCCGGACTCGTCGGAGCGAGCGTCGGTGGGGCCGTCGTGGGCGGTGCCGTCGTCGGTCGATCGTTACACGCAAACACGTCCGTCACAGGCGTCTCCTGCGTGTACCATGTTGAGGTCTCGGTCTTGAAAATGTCGGCAAACACCGGGTTGCTCTCTTCGGGCTCCTCTTCAAAAATCGCGGGCATGACCACGTCGTCGGTCGAGTCATCCCAGGCCCACGAGGGACACGTGACTTCGACGACCACAACGGCCGGCGTCGGCGCGCGCGTGGTCGGTGCCGGCGTCGGAGCTGGCACGGGCTTGGCACACCCCGTGGACGGGAACACACAGCCCCACGTGTTGCCGTTCACAATGTCGCACACGGCGTCTTCCTTGGCGACGCAGGCCTTGCCGTCAAAAGACGGCAAGTATGGGTGGCAGGACTCGGTCGCGGCGTCGCCCTTGCGCGGACAGGCCGTGCCGGCGGGCGATTTGCCAGCGCCAGAGCACACGGCGCCACGCGAGGCCGGCACGTCGTACGTGGCATCGCGGCACACGCTCACAGGCGTGGCATGGGCCGCGAGGGCCGACGCCGCCGCGGACAGCGCCAGCGCGCGCGCCCACGAGGCTCCTCGCATGCTATTACTATTGAGGTCAATCAGTACTTCCCACGAGGGCGGTTCTCAAATGTGGAAGGAAGGCGAGCGAGGAGCGAGCAGGGTTAACCCAACGCCGTTGGGAAAGTTGGGAGGACCAAGTTGTGGGGAGGAGCCAGTTGGCACGGTCAGGAGGTGACAGACAGCATATCTCACATAGTGGATGCACTCACACTGGCGGCCGCAGTGGGACTGTTGTGAATCCAAAGTTGGGCTCCAAACCCACGAGATATGAAAAAAAAAACACGAGATTTGGATTTTCCTCCCAACAACAAAAGCCCAAGGAAGGAAACGCTGCCTCGGGTGGGGCGCAGCTGCGCCAGTTTGGTTCCATCACCAAGTGGGCGCCCCGGGCTGACCCGTTCTCACTCCAGCGCTGTCACTTTCCCTGTGGTTCTCTTCGCAGTCGGTCGGTATTGTGAACCCAACCTAGTGGATGCACGTTTCCATCCACCAGTATTGGGTCCGTCCCATCACGCTGTTGGTGCCCCGCCGAGTTGGGGAAATCTCACACTGACAGAAGGAGAGTTCTTTTGTGCACAGCAGGGTCATGTCAACTGGTCAAGTTGCAGTTGTGATGTAGTCACATTCTGTCAGCTGCCACTTATGATCAGGCATCCAACATCGGCAAGGTTCCAGTGCCACTGGCACTGCGCGTGGAAACGCTCCTTACACGATGGAAAACGCACTGGCGTTTGCATGCCCCCAATGCTGGGCACCGCTAGCGCTGTTGGCAGACCTGGCCCCCACAAAGAAAAACAAAAAAATTGGAACCGCAATCGACAGAGAGGAGCGAGATTCTTCCAACGTTCTCTTTGTTGGTTTTGGGTTGGGAGGCTAATATGAGGCTCGTCCATTTCCAACTTTGGCGTCTGGAAGCCACACCATCGATGCAATGAGCGGCTTTCTCACTGCGGCGTGACCACCATGTTGAGCACGAAGTCGTCGCTGGCGCTGCGCTCGCGGCGTCGCAGCGCCGCCTGGCGGGCCGCGAACACGGCACCGATCACGACAACGGCCACGGCCATGACGCCTATCAAGAGCCACGGATCGTTGTTCTGGGTCGTGTTCGAGTCCGAGCTGCCAGCGGCGCTGAGAGAGATCGAGCGTGCCTGGCCGTCCGTCGAGCCTTCCTCGATCGGGCGGCTGACCGTGACGTGGGGCGCCGTGTTGGACGGCGCGGGCGTGGGGGCGATCACCGCCGGCACCTGGTACTGCGGCGGGGGCGACTCCGTCGGCTCGGGGGTAACCGGCTTGTCGATCGGCGGGTCGAGCGTGATGATAATCGGGGTGGTCGGTGCCAACGTCGGGTAACTATCGTCTGGTGGCAAGGTCGGGTAGCTATCATCCGGAGGGGGAGTCACGGTCGGCACCTGGTACTGCGGCGGGGGCGTCCCCGTCGGCTCGGGGGTGACCGGCTTGTCGATCGGCGGGTCAAGCGTGATGATAATCGGCGTCGGCGTCGGTGACGGCGCAAGAGTCGGGTAGCCAGGGTCATCCGTGATCGGCGGGTCAAGCGTGATCGGCGC
>JAADVT010000694.1:0-17434 GCA_023335895.1 Pythium rishiriense
AGATGGAAACACACACACATCCCCATACACGTCACAGTCACAACTCCACATCAGTTCTTCTGCCCGCTTCCCACACCCAATCACAATAAAATAGACACGATTCAACGAACCTCGTCGACTTCGTTCACATCCGCACCAGCCTGTAGTAGCGCCTGGACGACTTCGCCGTTGCCACGCCGAGACGCCTCGTGAAGAGGTGTGTACCCGTCCTAACACAGTTGTAAAAAAAAGCGACATACAGACACACATACACATACACACACACATCCCAATACACGTCACAGACACAACACCACATCAGTTCTTCTGTCCACTTCCCTCACAAAATCACACAAAACAGATGCGATCCAACTAACCTCGTCGGCCACGCTCACATCCGCACCAGCCTGTAGTAGCGCCTGGACGACTCCGAGTTCGCCTTCAATTGACGCGTAGTGAAGAGGTGTGGATCCGTCCTAACACAGCACCAACACAAAAAAGAGAACAGACAGAGAGAGAGAGAGAGAGAGAGAGAGACGTACACACACATCACCGTACAAGTCACAATCACAGCGCCAGGTGAGTTCTTCTGTCCGCGTTCCCAGCGCAAGAGATACGATCCAACGAACCTTGTCGATCACGTTCGCATCCACACCACCCTGAAGTAGCGCCTGGATGACTTCGATTTTACCCTCCTTTGACGCTTCGTGAAGAGGTGTGGATCCGTTCTAACATAGTAGCAACATAGAAGATTGAGAGAAAGAGAGGGGCAGACGGATAGAGAAAGACAGACAGACAGACAGACACATACACATCCCAATACACGTCACAGTCACAACACCAGATGGGTTCTCCCCGCGCGCAATCACACCAAAAAAGACACGTCCAACGAACCTTGGGGACAACGTCCACATCCGCACTGCCCTGTGGTAGCACCTGGACGACTTCGAGTTCGCCTTCTCTTAACGCGACGTGAAGAGGTGTGAGTCCGTTCTAACACAGTCCCAGCAAACAAACAAAATGGAGGGAGAGAGAGAGAGAGAGAGAGAGAGAGAAACACACAGACACACACGGACATCCCCATACACGACACAGTCACAACGCCCCATCAGTTCTTCTGTCCGCTTCCCTCGCACTTTCCCACCAAAACAGACACGATCCAACTAACCTTATCAACCACGGTCACATCCGCACCAATCTGTAGTAGCGCCTGGACGACTTTCACGTTGCCTTGCATTGACGCGTCGTGAAGAGGTGTGGATCTGTACTGTTGGGTTGGACGACGACACGTCGGCATCGACATGGTATTGTGATAGAAAGTCGTAAGTGGAAATATCGTATCAGGTCGCAGTTGTCCAGCTCCACTCCACCAACCTCGTCATCGACCGCATTCGGATCTGCTCCGGCCTTCAGCAGCATCTCAACGACTTGGACATGGCCATGGTTTGACGCCCAGTGAAGGGACGTTTTCTCAAATTGCGCACAAGAAACGAGTACCCGTGTGCGTTAGAAAAGGAAGGAATTTTAGTGAGACTCCACCCGGCATCGACGCGCCTCCACTTACAATGTCACGAGCGTTGACGCCCACGTTCCCCTGCGCCAGCAGTGCGCGCACTTTCTCCACGTCGCCGTCTTTGCTCGCTTGCAGCAGCAATTTGTGGTTTTCGGCCATCGCGTGCAGTTCGTCGTCTGCGCCTTGCTGCCCCGAACGCTTCACTTGGACGAATCCGGATTCCTGCGGTCCCTCGGAGTGGATCTCATCAATGCATCAATGCAAGGTGACGCGAAGGTACCTCTGTTGATCGAAGCTGATTCAAACGACCTCACAGGGCCCAGCGAAGTGAGCTCAACAGACTAGTTCGTCATATCAGCTTGAGCTCCGACATGACTCACCCATAATAGAGTTATCAGTACACTGTATCGCCGTGTAGTTTATAGCTTCGAATTGCCTACGAGACGCCGCTGCCGACCAAGACGGGCCGTAATGAATTATCGACACACCGCCGCAGACGGAACACTTCTCAAGCTGCTCTTGCCACAGTCACACGGCGACGGGATTGGCTCGACCCGACCAAGACTCGTCATCTCCATGTCGCCAATAGCAGCTCTGTGCTGAGATGGTTCTTTGCGTGGTTGGATCCCCGACGTTCACGAAAAGCCCAGGTCCCGTCGACCTATGAAAATACCAAGACTTTCTCGGACTGGCAAAAGATGTACATGGACTCGTTAAAGCAACACGCCAGTCACACTCCGAGATGGACACGAGCCCATGCTGCTGGGCCGCGTCACTTGGCGCCGGCGTACCAGGTCTTGACCGACGGATGAGCCAGCACGGCGTCATGGACCGCTACGAGCGTCGGGTAAGCATCTACGATCGTGGTCGGCACGAAGTCGATGTTCCCGCTCTTCAGCATCTGCACGACATTGAGCACAGCCAGGTCCGCGACACTGATCTCGTCGCCAAGCGCGTAGGACGAGGCCTGTTTCCAATGCGCAATGCGCTTGTCCAACAGCGACAACCTGGTCGGCAGGCGCTCCGTCGCGAGCTGTTCACGCATAGCGCGCTTCTTGTCCTGGTCGGTCTCGGCCCCCGATGGTGCGAGTGCATAGTACACGTCCTCCACGCGTGCGATGATCTCGTCCATCTTGAGCGCCTCGACGAGGTCGTGGCGAGGGTACAGACCCCCCAGCGCGCCGGCAAAGCGGAGCAGCGCAAAGGTCTGCGCTACCTGGACCCCGTCGACAGTCAACACGGGCACTTGGCCGTACGGAAGCGTCGGCTTGCGCTCTAGGAACGCCTCGCGTGCGAGCCGTTCGTCCTCGAACGCCACGCCACCAATGTGGAGCGCGAGCCGCACAGGCTCGGCGCGGCCAGCAAAGTCAAAATAGGTCACTTTGAGGCTCGTCGGGGCCCTGGTCGGCTTGGCGTCCGTATAGAGTGCCGGCGATGCCGGCGAGGACGCGTTGGCGGGACGCGTAGCTGTGAGGGCGCGCTCGACCTTGGCGTGGATCGCGTTCATGGTCGTGTACGCGTCGGTGACGGTGCTTGGCACATACTCGATCGTCCCGGAGCGGAACGAGCTCACGACGCGCCACACGGCGACCTCGTGGAGCAGCACTCGGTCCGCGAGCTGCTGGAAGACCGGTAGATGGGTCACGACCTCGAGCCGCTTCTCCACTTTCTCGAGCGCGACGCGCAGCGGCCCGGCGACCGCGGTCTCGCGCATTTGCTTTTGCTTTGCCGGGTCCTTTTCCCGGCGCGTCGGCGTGATGTGGACTTCATTCACTTCGTCGAGCGCCGTGAGGATCTCGTCGACCAGCACCGTGGCCACGGGGTCGGCGTCCGCGGGAGGGTACAGCCCGGCGACGCGGCCCGCGAACCGCAGGATCGCCTGCGACTCGGCGAACGTCTCGCCGTCGATCGTCACCACGGGCACTTGTCCGTACGGAAGCGAGGGCTTGAGGTCCAGGAACGCATCGCGCGCGAGCCGCTCGTCCTCGAACGCGACACCGCCGAGCCGCAGCGCCACTCGCGCGGCCTCGGCGCGACCCGGCGCGTCAAAGTACGTGAGCTTGATGGGCGACGACGGCGGCGGCAGTGGCACGAGCTCCTGGTACACCACCGCGAGCACGAGCAGCGCCGCCGAGGCGAGAACCAGCGGGCTGAGCGACGGCATTGTGGATCTTGCAAAATCCCCCAACACTGGCATCCCCCAAAACAGATCACGGGTTTTTTCTAAGAAAGTACATCCAACAAGTTGAACCCATCGGATACTGTATTATGGTACATACAGACATGACCCCGTGACGGTCTCAGTTCCGAGGTGGCGGCCATGAATGATGCACGCGCATGGCTGGCGGTTGTTGGCGCCACTGCCAACGACCACCACGTGCCCTGAACGACGCTGCTGTCCTGATTTTCCGAGGGGGTCCAAAATAAGGTATGGCCGGTGACTAAACTCGGATTCGTGGGCAGTGACCGTTGCCACTGCTAGTGAGCCTCACGACCCGATCGGTCTGTGTCCGCGATGCGCCCGGCGTGGCTGCCCGCGCAGCCTTCGGCGGTGGCGCCGAGCGCTCGTGATACGCGACCTCGGTCGGCGGCGTCTGCCCCGTCGAACTCGCCGCCACGGGACGCGATGGTCCTGTCTGCTCGCCAGCTTCTCCACGAGCCGGCGCCACACACCCCACCGCCGCCACAAGCCGAGATCGACGCGGTCGTCTCACTCAGGGATTTCATGGACAGCTTCCCACTCGTGCCACTCGCGATCATCCCGCGCCTGGCGCTCGCCGATCTCATCGAGTGCGAGCGCGGCCTCGTCTCGCTGTCGAAATCGCTGGCGATCGACACGAACCCCGAGGACGCACAGCTGGGCAAATACATAGCGCGGCAGCTCGGGCTCGTGCAGCGCCACACGGAGGAGGCGAGAGCGCGGGAACGGGTGCTCAAGCTGCTGCGCGGCGACGAGCCGGCCGAGCTCGCGGCGATCGTCAGCGTCCAGCCCAGCAGCAGTAGCAAAACGCTCCCCGTGTTTTTACAGCCGACGAGCCCGGCTGCACGCACAACCAACAAAAATGCGTCGCCCGCAAGTACCCAAACGCCCGTGGCACTTGCTGCTACCAGGTCCGTGTCGTCGTTGCCAACTCGGAAGTCGGACCCGTTACAAAACCAACTGAGCAAGGCCAAGGCGCTTGCAAAGGCCACGGTGACAACGGCGTTTGTGATCACCACGAGCGAGAACTCGCTCAAGGCCCGCCACAAGCGAGCCAAGAAGAAGACCAAAGAACAGATCGAAGAGCAGAACGCCAAGCGGCAAGAGCGCGAGAAGGAGAAGCGGCGACAGGCTGCGTACCAGCGACTGATGGCACGACAGGCCCTGCAGGCCTCCAAGAAGGAGGAACAAGCGCTCAAGAAACGGAAGCGAGACGTAGCACGACAGCCGGTAAGCCCTCGAGGGAGCTTCATAGCCGTAACGTCAACTGAATCTGCAGCCCAGCAACACGCAAATCAGGCAGCGTCCAGCGAGAGCAGCAGTGACGAAAGTGACGTGAGCAATTGCTCGGACCACGATGCCGAAAACGAAAAGGCCATTCTTGACATGCCAGTGGTGATCAAGATGGACGAAGACGAACCAGAGCCGCAGAACCAAGGTGGTAGTGACCCTATCCCACTTTCCAACGATCCGGATGACGATGGCGAGGGCGACAGTGACGAGAAGGAAGGCGACGCTCACGAGGAAGACCCACGAATAGAGAACGAGGATGGACATACCGTGTCGAAGGTTGATGAAGAGGTCCGTGGTGATCCTAGGCAAGACGGCAACTCAGAGTTAGATGAAACCAGCGATGACAACCCGGCAGACTCCAGTTCAGATACGGAACAAGACGCTGTTAATGTTGCCGCGGAGATTCAGGTGAACGCTCCCGAAATTGGAGAATTCCCCGTGGACGAGGCTGTTGAGAGTGCGGAGGCTGAGGAATTGCGAGCACGGGAGGCCATCGCGATGCAGTTACACCAGTTCGTCGCGGAACGCACACAGTTGGCGCTAGACCAGCTGCGCGCCCGCCATGAAGTAGAGCAGCAGGTGACAGCGAGTGCTCGCCATCTTCAAACGCGATCACCTCCACGCCCACCAACCGCCCTACGTGACCAGGAACCACAAAATGACTGTGCGGAGGCTATAGTCGGCAAGACGGAGCCGTTTCCACGCCCCAGCTCAGCATCACATTCCCACACCCGAACCATCCAACCGTCCCCGACCAAGAAGCGACCACTTCCTAACTCCTCGAAGAAGATGTCTAGTGGACCAGTGTCCACCACGGCATTACTCGTACCGAGACCACTTGGGCGAGATGTTCCGGACTACCGCTCGTACTTTGCCAACTTTTTCTGTATCCTCACAAGCGTGTACGAGCAACGGGTGGCCTTTATGAACTGTTCTTCTACCGGTGGAGGCACTAGCACAAGCAATTCGTCGCTGCTGACAACGGCAAACATCTCTGCGAACGCAGCTCACGCCGGCGACCAGGCGCTTCGCCTGCAACTCAAGCTCTACCAAAGCTGGGCGACAATCATGAACGATTATGCCACGGTATTCGGGAAGTCCATCCCGACGCCCGACGGATTCAGCTCCGCTTCTACGGCACTCGCGTCGCCATACACGGCCCACTATCGAATCAACTCCCAGTCTCGTAAGGAAGTGAGCGATATTGTCGTCACGGCTCTCGAGAAACTGGGTGACTGGGACGAACACCCCTCGGGGCTTGGCCTTAAGACCACTTGGAATCTGTTGTGGACCTGGAGTAAGCCCAATGTGGAGCGCAAGACTTTGCTCGCGTGGCAGAAAGTGAACCACTTCCAGCACGCAAAGGCGCTCACGCGGAAGGACTGCCTCAAGAAAAACATCGGGAAGTACCAGGCCATGGGCGGACGACTGAAGCAGGCGTATGACATCGTGCCGGCGAGCTTTTTGCTCCCTCAAGAGTACGTCGCGTTTGTGCAGGCGTTCCAGGAGCGGGCCAAGAGCGTGGCACCCGGCAAGAACATTTGGATCATGAAGCCCGTCGCACTCTCACGGGGTCGTGGCATCTCTCTCGTGAACTCGTTGAGCGACGTTGTGTACGGGGAGCAAGTGGTGATCCAGGAGTATATCGCGAATCCACTGTTGATCGACGGATTCAAATTCGACTTGCGGCTATACGTCCTCGTGACGTCTTTCAATCCGCTCGAAGTTTTCTTCTACGAAGATGGATTTGTGCGCATGTGTACGCGCGCGTACGAGGACAGTGACCTTACGAATCTGTTTATCCACCTCACAAATAGCAGCATCCAGAAGGAGAACCAGGACGCGATCGCTGCAAACCCGGAAAACCCGATCAACTCGGCCCAGCACGACGCAGAGGCCGGCGGAACGAAGATGACGCTCGCATACTTGTGGAAACGGCTCGAGGCAATGGGGGCAGACGTTGCGACCGTGAAGAACGACATCCTCACGGTGATTTTGAAGGCGCTGATGTGTGGTGAGGACCACATCCCGTTCCAGGTCAATAGCTTTGATCTGTACGGGTACGACATTTTGCTCGATACGAACTTCCGCCCATGGCTGATCGAGATCAACTCGTCGCCGTCGATGGCGCGCGAGAACGACTTGGACTACCAGATCAAGGACGCGCTCATCTACGATACGCTCAAGCTCGTGAATCCGCTCCACTTTGACCGCGCCAAGCTCGTGGATGTGATCGCGCGCCGGTTCCACGATGCCGAAGTTGACAAGAAGCGGTCCCATGCCAACACACGGCATCCCAAAGAGGCAGAAGCCATGGCCGCACGGCAGCTCAACGAGGACTTGGCTGACATTTTGCGTGGCCACGTGCCGCGCACGTACGGTGAGATGCCCGACCACCTGGGTAGCTACACGCGCTTGGCGCCCCACACGACCATCCACAACCAGGTAGGTCTCTCTTACCAACGTGTGATCCCGTTGGAATCAAGTGGCGACTGAGATGGTTGTGCCTCTTTCTATTCTGCAGCTCATGAAGCTCAAGAAGAGCTGCCTGCGGCTCGACCGCAAGTGAGCCCGAGTGACGCAGCCACAAAAAATTCTCAGCAAGATCCAGCGAGGCCATGTGACGGGACTGGATCTTGGCGTTTCAGCTGCGTCATCTGTGTGCGTCGTCTCCCGCCCAGTTGCCTTACAGTACGAGAGGCCCGTGTCGCTTCGTACCGCGTCAAAATGTCAACGGATCTGGAATCTGTGGAAGAGTCGGCTGGCCTGTCTACCGTAAGAGTGATGGTGATTCGTGGTTTTTGGTAAATTTAACCTCATAAACCACACTAAAACCTCACACTCGCGGTGCCGGATCCGATGGGCCAACCAAGATTTTTCGATTCTATTCTATCGTTTCTAACTGGCACATTGCCATGCCTGGACCGCAGGAATCTCGCTGCCGTTGAGTTGACGGTCTCACCTGGGCCACGCGCGTGCCGGGGTCGACGGGGGTCTCGCACGCGCATTCTCAGACGCGCCGTCCGAGAGCCACGCGCACCGCCACGCCCATCGGGTTATACGTTCTCCTCCGTCCTCCACGGTCTCCGCTATGGCGTCGTCGTCGTCCTCCCCGGTCCCGCCGCCGGCCGTCGCGACGTCGTCGGTCGCGCCCGTGACGCGCGCCTTTTTCTCGGGTGCCGTGGCCGGCATGGTCGCCGACTCGATGCTCCACCCGCTCGACACGATCAACCTGCGCATGAAAGTCCAGACCGTCGAGACGGCCGAGTACGCCGGCATCCTCCGTGCCGCTCAGACCATTGTCCGCAACGGTGCGTGGCCTGCCTGCTCCCAGGTCGCGACCCTATTGTCTGACGGCTTGTTTGTATGTGGACAGAGGGCATCCGTGGGTGCTTTGGCGGACTCACGACGACCATGATGTGCTCGCCCGTGTGTGCGTCCATCTACTTTGGCACGTACGAGACGCTCAAGGCGCTGGCGACCCCGCACGTCTCGGAAAAGAACGTGGGCGTGGTCTACTTTCTCGCGGGCGCGTGCAGCGAGGCGTTGATCTCGACCATCAGTGTGCCCGGCGAGGTGATCAAGAGCCGGCTCCAGCTGGGCCGCAACCCGCACCTGGCCAGCGGCGGCGCGATCGCGCGCAAGCACAACTACAAGGGCACGTTCCACGCGCTCTCGACGATCCTGCGGTCCGAGGGCGTGCGTGGGCTCTACACGGGCTACACGGCGTGTCTGAGCGTCGACACGATGTTCTCGGCGTTTTCGTTTTTGTGCTACGAGACCTTCAAGAGCGCGTACAAGGCCCACATCGCCAAGACCGAGGGCCACGAACGCGCGCCCACGACGGCTGAGTCGCTGGTCATGGGCTCGCTCGCCGGCGGCACCTCGGCGTTCATCACCAACCCGCTGGACGTCATGACTGTGCGCATCATGACCCAAGGCAAGAACGGACGGTACAACGGACTCGCGGACTGCCTCATGAAGACCGTGGGCGAGGAAGGCGTGCTCGCGCTGTGGAAGGGCGCGTCCTGCCGCATGACGGCCATCATGCCGCAGGTCGGCATCTGCTTCGGCGTCTACGAGACCATCAAGCGGTGGTGCTTCAACGGCGAGCTCGACGACTTTGACTTTGACGATCTGTCGTGAGATGAAGTGTGGGGAGGCTGTCCGTTGTGCGCGTCGTGTCGACTGTTGTGAGCGAGCTATATAATAGAAGATCGATGGGCTATCCGTGTGGTAGCTCGAAGAGATCGCCTGTATCATCCATCCCATCAGTTCGTGTGCCGTATATCTCTCGTGTGCATCCATCCAGCAGAGACGACCATGTTGGACTCCTTTTATATCATTTATTATTTGGAAGAACTGAAACAGATTGCCTATTGTCCTGCGAGAGGCATGACAGGCTGAGCTTGAGCGCGAGTTGACCGAGCGCGGCCACCGTCGGTGGCCATCATGTCTGCGTAGCTGAGCGGTGCGGAGTGCATGACGATGATCGATATAGATTTCACGCTCGTCGTTGAGGATGAGTTCGTACAGGATTGCTGGAGGTGGCTCGTGATCACCCCCACCTCGAATCGCTGAGAGGCAAGTGTCTCGACGCCTGGCACACGCAACAGGCTCAGTGTCTCGCTTTTCAATTCCTCCAGTCGGGCGCTACTGACTGCCATATCTGACTTCAATCGCCTCGGCGTACCCGCAGTCGGCACAAGCCACGGAGTTCTGCGTCTTTGGCTTTTCGTCCCAACAACTGAAGATGTGGAGAAAGAAACCCGCTGAATGAGATCATTATTGGAGGTGGAACTGTGAGGAAAGCGGACATGTTTGAGTCAGGCAACTTCACTCAAAAGATGCATGAAGTGTTGGTCCATTGCCAACAGCGAAGGCACCCTAATGGAGATGTACGCTTGGAAAAAGTCAGAATCATCAACGATGAGATGGCCTGCCTCTCCTTCATGCCTCTCCTCCATGCCCACTCAATTTGAAGTGAAGAGACGGCAGGTTTCACGTGCGTCGATGGTGGGTAATGAATCGCTTTGTCAGGTCCGAATCGGCTTCGATCGTCGAACGGTCAACGGCGAGCTCGACGATTTTGACTTTGCCGACATGCCATGTGCGCGTCGTGTCGCCTGCTAATGAGCGAACGAACTTCTAGAAGACCGATGGCCTATGTGTGCAGCAGCTTCTGTATCATCTCTCCCCGTCGGTCTGTCGTGAGTGCCTTTGATCTGAGTATCGATCGCGGTTGTTGGATCCTGTTTTTATCATTTATTTGAAAAAAAAAACTGAAAGAGAGGGGAAGAGAAAGAACCTATCGTCTACGCCGTCCGCTTAAAGTGGTTCTCATCGATCGTCGAGTAGACGTGGCCTTCGCTCGTGAGGTAATTGAGCGCGTCGCGAAGCTGGTCTTCGCTCATACGGCCGCGCAGGTCGGCAAAGATCTGGTCGATCTTGACGCCGCGGTCGCTTGTGCATGTGCCCAGCACGTCCAGGATGGCCTTCTGCTCAGGAGAGAACGACGACTCCATGTTGTAGTCCATGGCACCGCCGCCCATGCCGCCGCTCTGGCCGAGGTACATGTTGTTGTTGCTAGGCTGGCCCCAGGGCTGCTGCGGCGCCGGCTGGCCGTAGGCGCCCCCGGCCTGGACAGCGCCCCCCGCGGGCGCCTTGCCGTCCTCGAGCGGACCTTTTGTGTGGTAGCAGTGCACGTAGATCGCGTCGAGAAAGTGGTGCGTGAGCTCGTTAAAGTCCTCGATCGGCGTGACCGAGAAGCACGAGAGACTGAGCTTGTCCTGGAACGTGCGCACGTTGCCGACCGCACGAACGTAGATGCCGTCGCTGTACACACACACAACCGATTCGCGTCAGCTCCACAGACAGCATGGCCCTAATATTCCATGATAACAAGCAACGCACCGCAGCTTGGCGGCCTCGCTCTCGGCGTACTCGGCGTCCTCGGCGTGGAGAAACATGCGGCCGTCGATCACGCCCGTGCCGTCGTCGAGCTGGAAGTTGACGTTGGTCGAGTGCGGCACGACGTTGCCCAGAATGCCCACGACCTTGACGTTCACGACCTCCTGGCTGTCCACGCGGATCGCGTCGTCGGCCTCGCTGCGGCTCAGGAGCTGCTTGATCGTCAACGAGCGGAGCGTCTGCGCGTCGCGCGAGCGGCCCGAGCCGCCGCCACGGCCGCCCTTGCTGGGCGTGTTCTGGCTCTGCGACGCGCCGTCCATGAAGCCGCCGCCGCCATAATCGTCGTTGCCATAGGCCTCGTAGCCGCCGCCGTAGTTCATCGTCACGAAAGAGAAGAGAGACGGGAAATGGAGGCTCCGACAGGGGGGGAGACATTCCGCGCCAAAAGGGATGAAAAAAGCGCGCGAAAAGGCGGGTAAGTTTTGTTCCGTCGGGAACGGTTCTATTGTTAAGTGCGGCTGGTTGTAATGTCTATATTTGTAATAAGTGTGAGATACTGGGAATCTTTCTGCTATATCGGATCTGAGAGGTCGCGAGTCCGTCTCTTGTGCAGAACATCTTTTTTCGGCGAGGAATTGGCCAATCATGTGGATAAGCCGCGGGACTAACGAAAGTTTTGTGTTTTGGCCACGCCAAAAGGGAAAAAGGAACCCCGCGCGTGTTTGAGTCCAGCGCGCGAGGTTCTTATACAGGAATGTATGTGACCCGTCCCGCATGTCGCGTGTCCATCTCCACTCTCCAAAATGCTCTTGTAGAGAGAGAATCACGCAATTCCCTCTTCCTCCTTTTCTTCCCCCTTCCATTTCCGAGGGAGGTCTCATCTCCCCCTCTCCCCTCAACCGTGTGCGTTGGGCACAACCCACCAAGCCGCGTCTGTCGGCGCCTCACTCGCTCGCTTCCCGCTCCTCACAGCGCAAGTCTGCGGGTTCTCTCTCTTTCTCTTTCTCCCTCCCTCGCGTGCGTCGGACATTTGATTTGTGTGGGACGACGGCGGTCTGGTTAGTCCCGGCGGAAGACAAGTTGCGACCGGATCAGAACGCGACCCGACCGACAGAGAGATAGATAGACCCGGTGGTCGTCGATAGCATCGTCACGGTCTCCGTAGCTCCTCGCGACTAACCACCATGCCCGACTCCTTCCTGAGCACGGGCGGCTCGCTGCTGGACGACGACGACGATGCGCCGCTCACGCCGCTGCCGCCCTACTTCCGCACCAAGACGGCCCACGCCGACGCGTTCGCGTTCGAGGCGCTGCCTCCACGGCTCGAGGGCGGCGCGCTCCGTGAGGGCGGCGCGCCGGAGCTGCTCTCGACCGAGACGCTCGGGCTGCTCGCCCAGTACGCGGCCGTCGGGCTGCTCTACGGCGCGCTGCCCGGCACGATCTACCCGCTGTTTGCCAACTACCTCAACGCCGAACCCGAGACCATCGTGGCGGCGCGCACGCTTGTCAACATCCCGTGGTCCTTCAAGGTCTTTTACGGCTTTCTCACCGACTGCTTCCCGATCCTTGGGTTGCGCCGCCGGCCCTACATGGTCATCGGCTGGAGCGTCTGCCTCGCGATGCTCGTCGCGCTCGCGTGCACCGAGCTCGGGCAGCCGTACTATCTCGACAACTCGCTCCGTAAAGTTGACCCGAAGAAGCTCACGTCCGAGCAAAAGCTGCTCATCAACGAAGACGCCCAGAGCCACGGCGGAAAGTACATTGTGCTCATGATGTTCGCGACCGTCGGGTACCTCATGGCCGACGTCGCGGCCGACGCCGTCGTCGTCGAGTTTGCGCAGCGCGAGCCCGAGGCCGTGCGCGGCCGCACGCAGACGGCGATCTACACGGTGCGCACGGTGTTTATGATCATCGCCAACTTGCTCATGGCGTTCTTCTTGAACGGCAAGGACTACGGCGGCGAGTACAACTTCACATTGTCGTTCCAGCAGATCATGCTGTGCCTGGCCGTGATCACGGCGCCGATCATCCCCATCACGTGGTTTACGATCCGCGAGGACCACTACGACCCACCGGCGTTCGGCACGTACCTCACCGAGTTCTGGGGCGTGCTCCAGTCGCGCGCCGTGTACCAGATCATCGCGTACAAGTTTTTCGGCGGGCTCTTTGAAAACTTCACGTTCGTCGCACAGGAACAGATGCAGACCAAGTGGGCCGAGGTCACGCCGCGGAACGAAAAGTTCAGCTACATCCTCACGCTCGGCGTCACGGCCGCGGGCATCGTGTTGACGGGCCGGTACGGACTCAGTTGGAACTGGCGCGGCATCACGGCCGTGACTATGATCACCATGGTCATGCTGGACGCCGTGTGCATGTTCCTCGTGACGTGGAACGTCGTGCGGAACCAGTACTTCTGGCTTGGCATTCCGATCATTGAGCAGCTGCCGTACAGCGTGAGCTTTATCGTGTCGACGTACGTCGTCGTGGAGCTTGCCGAGATGGGCCACGAAGGCGCGATCTACGGGCTGCTCACGACAGTCTCGAACCTGTCGGACCCGTTCGCCAAGACCATCTCCAAGCAAGTCAACGCGCCGTTCAAGATCTCGGCCGACGAGATCCAGAGCGACACGATCGATGTGCGCAAAGACATCACGGTCACGCTGTTCATCATGTACGGCATGAAGCTGCTGTCGCTCGCGTGGCTGCCACTGTTGCCGCCGCAGAAGAAGGCCACACAGCTGCTCAAGGCCCACGGCGGCAAGAGCCGCACGATGGGCATGTTCACAGTACTCTACATTGGCTTCGCGATGGTGTGGTCCGTGTCCACGAATCTCATGTCCATGTTCCCGGCCACGAGCTGCCTCGTGATCGCCGGCGGCACGGGCTGCGGCAAGAAGGACTCGGGCTCGGATGTGTCGGCATAACAACGTGCGACTCGCGCCACCACGTAGGACAAGAAGACCGTGGGGAGCGCGGTGGTGGATGTTGTATGGGCTGGCTTTGCTTGCCCCACGTCACTCTCCCGCCACCCCCACTCGTGCCGGACAGCATCCCGACCCGATCCGAACGGGACCACGTCCGTGTACGTTCAAGTTATGGTAATGATTTATATATCGCGTGTATATTGGTATGCATCCCCTCTTGGAGAGCTTTGATGTCCTTTATAGTTTGTACAGACAGTTGATATGGCAACTCCAAGCACAATCTCACCGCTCCATGAGCCTACTACGGTGCCGGAAGGGCACCCAGCAGCTCAGTGAGGACGCGTGTGAGCGTGGCCATGCGTGCATACTGTTTGTTGGTGACGACACGCTTGGGCTCGCGGTCGACGACCACAAGCGCTGCGACGATGCCACCGCCGCCCACCGACGACGGCGCGTCGATCGGGAAACTCGCGTAGAACTGGAAGCCGCCGCGCGCGACGCAGAAAAACTCGCGGAAGCGCATGTCGTGGAGCGCGTTGCGGACGATAAACGGCCGGTCGGACGTGAGCGAGTGGGCGCACAGCGTCTCGCGACGCGGCAGCTTGAGCAGCGCAAGGTTAACGTGGGCGACGGCGTACTGGAGGTCGGGACCCACGACCGACATGAACGCCGTGCGGCACTCCATGACGCGCGCAGCGATCTCACAGACCACGGCAAACGGATCGCTGACGAACCGCCGGTCGTCGAGCAGCCCGAGGCGTGCGATGAGGTCGACGCGGACATGTTCCTGGCTGATGGGCGGCGCGTCGGCGATGCGCAGGCCTTGTTCAAAGTTGAGCAAGTAGTCGCGCGTGTTGTCCGACTCGGCGTAAAGACACTCGGCCACACTCAGGCGTAGCGGTTGCGCGAGCATGGGCCTCAAGATACCCTCCAAGATCCGTAGGCTCGGGTGGCTCGGCTTGTCGGATGAAGGCGTCACACCAAACCGTTTCATCGCGATCGCCTGCTTTTTGGTGTCGCTGGAGAACAAGTACTCGACGAGCTTGAGCGCTTCGTCGTCGGCCTGCGAGTTGGGGCGCTTCTTCTGGACGACCACACGGCGCGTCGTGGACGGCAGCTCGGCCTGGAGCTGCGCAAAGCTGGGCGCCGCCGCGACGGCAAAGTCGGCAATCGGGCTCGACCCGAGCAGCGCGAGGTCGTCGTCATCAAACACACAGTTGGTGACGGCGTCCAGACAGGTCTTGCACACGCGGTGCGCGCGCAGCACGCCGGGGGAAAGCTCGACGTCGTGCGTGTCCGAGCAGCCGCCGCAGGTGCGAAACCCGCAGAGCTGGCAGAAGGCCTCGAGGCGCAGCAGCCCGAACGACTTGTCGCAGACCTTGCAGGCCTTGGCGTGGCGCTTGGTGCTGACGTGGATGAACGTCTGGAAGCCCAGCCGCCGGCGTGCGACGACGCGGTCGAGCTGCCCGAGCGCGCGCGCAAGCTTGGTCAGGAACAACGTCGGACGCTCGAGCGCGCTCAGCGCCTTGACGCTGCCCGAGGCCGCGGTGAGCTCGTCGTCGAGCGTACACGTCGCGAAGAAGAAGAGGCGGGTCTTGTTGCCGGCGACCTGCTCGGCGTACGTGCAGGCCACGATCTCCTTGGCGCCGCCGAGCACCGAGTGCTTGGCCAGGCGGTCGTGGAACTCCTTGGGCAGCGACTTGGTCACGTGGACCACGGCACGGCGCTCTGGCAGGCGCCGACGATAGTCGATGTAGTAAAAGTCGAGCTCCTTGCCGAGGCTGCGGGACGTGAAACTCGCGCTCTTGATGGCCACGGCGCCCGGCTCGCTACCGCCACTACCGCCACTGCTCGTGCTGCTGGTCGTCGCGTCGCTCGCGACTTCGTCGAACGTGTGGAGCACCGCGCCGTGCCGGAAGCGGCGGCCGTGGAGCGCGCGCAGCATGGCCTCGTGGACTGCGGTCGTGTCGGCCACGAGCGCGTTGTGGGCCTCGAGCAGGTGGCACTGGAGCTCGAGCTGTGCGGCGACCGCGTACTCGCGTGTCTCGCTCGCGGCCGCGACGCCGCCGTACGACTCGTACACGTCGATGGGCTCCTTCTCGACGCGCCGGCGCCAGTGGGGCGGACCCACGCCACGCGCGCGCACCGTCTCGAGCAGCAGCAGCGGCGCCGTGGCCTCGTGGAGCAGCACCTCATTCGACAGGAAGAGTTTCTTGTGGTTGGCGAGCTGCACGAGCAGCCCGTCCTGGGTCGGCACCGAGGTCATGCTGTGGATGGGGAGCAAGGGAGGAAAACTGCGATGGACGAGCTACAAGAGCGCCATGGGGGGGGAGGTCACGGCTGATGAAGGTGGTCAGGAGACGGCGTGGTGCCAGCCCGCGCTCCCAGCTGGAGAGGATGAGAAAGGCAGTCATGCGTTTACGAGGTGTGCTTATCTGCGATGTTGACACTAGAACTTAATATGATGGTATCGACGTATGCAAAGATAGAGTTTCGCAGGACAGAGGGTGTGGGCTCCAGCTGACCACCGGGAGCTCTCTTGTCTGATGGCATGTAGCGGAGACTACCGTGGTGATGTTGTGAGTCCTTTGGACACGCCGAGTGACTGCCGTTAACCTGTCGTTGCGGTCTCTCGGGAACCTTGTCGGTCTCAGTGCCTCTATCTAGGCAACTGACTGATCGCATTACACTCGTGAACACACCCATCACACGACTTGCGCACCCCAGTGACTTCGGATTCAATCCAGTCGGGACGCATGCAACCCGCGCTGTTGCACAGTTCACGAGACTCATGGCGAAGGCGTCATCGAGGTAGAGGTGCTGTCACGGTGACCCGGGAATGACTTTGGAACGGCCTCACGAAAGCACACAAGCCCAGCGGACAGACAGACGTAGCGTCGGACAAGGAGGCGCTGCGCAACTCTTCACAATCCGAGTCAAAGATCCGCGTTCGTGTCTGACACGCAGTCTTGAAGTTATCCACCATCACAAAACTCACCCATGTCATGAGCTCCCACTTGCACATAAAAAGGAACGATTCCTGGCCCAAGACTTCGACCGTTTGGGGCTCATTGAGTACACGCGGACGAATCTCATAGCGTTCGTGGGGGAAGGCCGTGTCCCGGTTTCCCACTGGAAGCGATGTAATCTGAGCAGACGAAAGCGATGGGAGACGGAGAGCAGGAAAAAAGGGCCAAAAGATGATGCAGACGCTTTTGTTATCCATCGACTGCGGGCACGCTGACAAGGCTGAGTGCCCACCGGCTCAACGGATACGAAGGGCTCAGTTCCAAATTGTCGGTCCGAACGTCACGAGAGGCACCACGACCACCCGCGCCATGTCATCGTCCTTCGCGCCGACGCCGTCGACCACGTCCCCAATCGATTATGCCGGACTCGTCATCTCGGAAGGTAACGGGTACGAGCGCATGGTCATGTCGGACCAGGAGATCTGCGACGACGTGCTCGCGACGGTCCCCAAACTCAAGGCCGCCGCCGCCAAGGACACGTTCGGCCGTCGCTGGAAGCAGCGCAAGCGCAAGAACGGCGTCGACATGTTTGAGCTCTTGCCCGGTGGCGGCGACGACCCGGACGACGATCTGGATATCGCCCACG
>JAADVT010000695.1:0-17391 GCA_023335895.1 Pythium rishiriense
CACGTCTCCAAGCAGCGGACGATCGAGATCAAGGCGATCCCGTTCTTTTTGACGCGCTTGCTTTCGATGTTTTGGTGGACGGGGCGGCTTCTGTGGCGTGTGTGTACGCAGGACGCGAACGAGTTGGTTGTGATCCAGGGCAGAGTCGATTTCGAAGATTTCGAGCTGCGTCGCAAGTTTCTCAAACGACAAACGCGGGGCCGAAGTCACAGTCCGCAGCGTCAACTTGATGTGGTTCTGTGTGATACTTCGTCATCACGTTCTTGAACTCCTCAATCATGGCTGCCGACGTCCCGTCTTATTGTCCGTGAATCTCGACAACCGGACACTTGCTCTCAGATGTTGGAGCTCCGAAACAAACTCCAGGGTTAAATATACCATCGTCCTGAAACTAGAACACGAGTGCACCCAAGTCTCGTTCCGCATGGACGCATCACTCCTGTCAAAGACACTTGAAGAGTCATGGCTTTGTGTTGGCCAAGAGCCGTCGTCTATCCAACGGAGGGGCACGCTCCAGGCCACGCGGCTCGTCGAGACTCCGGCGGAGACAACGATGCACGTGCCGTCTACAGGCTACAGGCCAGCCACACGCTGCCTCAGATCGACTGTGTAACGACAGTCAAGACTGTGTTGCTCCGCAATCCGCGTCACCTGCGGCGCTTCAACCGGATCACGTACCGAGTCAAGCGCATCTCGAGTGCAAGTCTCGCGGTCGGTTGCGTGCTCTCGATTGCGTTCTCGCTCGTGGATAACCTGTCGACGGCACGGGTGCTATCGGTCGCTTCTGTGGTGTTGCTCTTCGTGCCTCTCTTGCTGGGCTTCATGGTCATGCGCGTGGACATCCTCAGGTTGCTGGTCGGCACGTACGAGTTCTGGTACATCACCCTCAACAGTGCAGCCAGCTCGGTATTGTTGTGGATGTACTTCCAAGACGCTGCACGGGGCATGCTACCAATGGTGACCCTTGTCTCGTATATCAGCGCCTTCCTCGTTGACGCTAGCTGCAGCGACGCACGCGCCACGACCTTCTCACTCGCGACCGGCGCCACCACAGTCGCGATCTTCATGGGGACGGTAGCGTTCCAGGTCATGCCAGCCACGCGGTCTCTCGTGTTGTTCGAGGCCAATGGCCGGGTGCTCCAATCCGAGGACGTGATTCTCAACTCGCTAGGCATCGTGTTGCTGCTACTGAGCCGCAACGCCTTCCGCAAGTACACGACCGCTCCGCGACGGGGTGCTATGGCAAGCACCTCGGTTGTTCGGCTCATTGGTTACCGCACACGCATCCGGTTTGTCGAGGTTGCCACAAAACCAGCTCCACAGTTGGCACCACTACGGTCAGCGCCAAATCCTGCGACAGAGGTCGCCAAAACAACGACCGACAATGCACGGCCAGCGCAGTCCACACCCGCGATCCCCACGGTAAAAATGAGCCAGCTCCGGTTTGTTGCGCCAGCGACGATGTTCCACGCGCGGAATGTGTTGTGGCCTTCAGTTTTTGATGCGCTGCCCACAGGATGCGGAAACCTTCCCATTTGCTTGCTCTCGTGGGCGTCACTCGTCCTCGCAGTGGCCGCGTGGACGGTATCCGATACCCCGGCGATCACCATCGCTGCACTAGTAATCTCAAGCGTGTACCGGATCCTGAGTCTTGCGCTGAGCGACCGTGCGATGCTATGGTTGCTTCTCCAGTCCTTTGATGTCCAGTTCCAGCTCGTGCAGCATGCGCTCGCGCACTTCGCGGCCGCTTACATCATCCACGATGCCCGCGGCATTTCTGTGCTCACGAGCTGGAGCTGGTTCTCGTGGCTCGTAACCATCGACGCGCTCACGCCCGCAGCGAAGCGCCGGCTCTGCGTCTCGCGACGGTTCCTGCTCGTCGTGTCGGTCGTGCTGCTGCTCGCGCAGACATACTATTGCGCAGCGTTCATATTCATGCCGTTTAAAGACCGCACAATCTTGACCTTGCGCGTGACCAAAAAGCACGGCGTCGTCCTCAAGGCAATCCCGTTCTTCTTCACGCGCTTGCTGTCCATGTACTGGTGGACGTGGCGGCTCTTGTGGCGCGTGTACACGCAGGACGCGAGCGAGCTAGTCGTGATCCAGGGGGGCGTGGAGTACGACGACTTCGAGCTGCACCGCAAACTGGTCAAGCGCGCAAGCAAGCGACAGCAGACTCGTCAGGCACTGCACGTCGCCTCACAACGCGCGGTTGCGTGGGTGTCGTCGGGTGGAGCCCTTTCCCCAGGGTGAAGACTAGAACAAGAAAATGTGTGGCGTAAGTTCAGGCGTTTGATGGGTGCTCTGTTATTTCAAGTGCGCAAGTGGTGTCGTCACCTACCTAATGCAGCCCCTGTCACAGTGCTTGAAAGTATCGGAAGGTTGGCTACGTTGTACAGCCAAGTAACGATTGTGACGAAGGCGATGACAACAGCTACGAACGCTGCAGTCAAAGTACGCATTGTGGAGCGCGTGGAGCCATGAGTAACCCTCCACCCGCAGAGCTCGCGACGGCACGGTCACCAGGAAAGACAGGATGTCTCTTTCGCCGTACTGCACAACGGGCACAACATTCCTATCCTCGATATCAGCATGAGCGTCGTGAGTTGCCCCTAGCTTTCAAGACCGAGCTACAGCAGGAGCTTGATGACGTCGCGTCGAGAAGTACCCTGCGGTCTGTTGGCGCGGCGTAGCGTCCACCCAAACTCTTCAAACCCACTGGCAACTGCTTGTGGCGTGCGCGCGTAGGCAGCGTGGAGCTTGCACCGCGTCCGTGCGAGGCCATCAAGCAGCAACGCAGTGAAATGCGTCGAAGATCCGCCCTCACCGTCGCTCCGGCAACCACATCACGGCGCCGATGGCTAGTGCGTAGCAAATAGAGCACGTTGCCCATGTCCATCACGATCTAGCGGCGCGGCATCCCGTCCAGTGGGTTGATACTGTGGTCGCGAGGTCGAGGCTGCGCCGCTTGGGCTTGGTCATGGCGAGTTCATCGTCACGTGTAGTACCGAAGGGAGGTGACCCAGGAGACTTGGACATAGTGCAGAGCATGGTGAGGTGGAGAGGGCATATCCTACAATGAGAAACACTACGGTGCTGGCATCGCTCGTTTGGATACGTCAGAGGTGGGTGAAATGAGACTTGGTGGAACCAAGCGGCAATCTAACACAGAGACGGATAGGTGAGAGACACGATTATTCTATTTGGGGGCTGGCAGTGGTCTCGCTGGCGGTGCCATCATCTCCTGTGTCGTCTCTGGCGTGCCGGCCCAGAGCGCAAAGCTCTGCATGATGATCGAGGCCGCGACCGTCACGTTGAGCGAGGCCGTGCCGCCGCCGTACTGCGGGATGTACACAAAGTCGTCGCAGATCGCGACCTGCGCCGCGTTCATGCCAGCGCCCTGCCATTCACACAATGGCAGTCAGTAATCTGCCACAGCTTCCACATATGTATGAGGCCCGGGGTCTACCTCGTTGCCCATGATAAACGCCGTGTCGCCGTGGAACGGCGCGTTCAGGATGCTTTGCGCCTGCGCGAGGATCTCAACGCCGCAGATACGGATGCCGCGCGCCTGGCAGTGCGCGCGGCACTCGGGCAGCGTCGCGAAGCGCGTGATCGGGAAGCTCAGTTTGCCCAGAAACTCGGCGTGCTCGTCGAGGTCGAACTTCTTTTGGCCCACGACAAACACCTCGCGCACGCCGAACGCCGAGGCGCTCAGAAGCATGTTCTTGATGTTCTTGTTCTTCTGCACGTTGTTGACGATCAGGAACGCGCCCGCCGCGGCGCTTCTCTCCGTCGCCATGGCCATTGATGAGCTGTCCGGCATGAGGCAACTTTTGGACGGGAAGAGTTGGTACTGTGGATCCTGTGGTATACGATATTTAGATATCGTAGAACGAAGGGAGCCCATGTACCCATTCGTTTTTGCCGCTTCAGTTGTGGCCAATCGAATCTCCCACGAGGAGAAAGATCCACGCTCCCCCCCACGGCCTCCAAGCATGGCAACGCAGGCGACTAGCTGGCGGCATATGAGCGCAGTACCACCCGTCAAGGGCCCAGTGCCAAGGCCTGTAGCTCCATGCGACGCATCAGATGGGGAGGTACCGTTGTGCATGAGAGCGTACTGGCTCGACAAGACCTCGGCGCGCCGTGTGCAGCTCAAGGCCGACGTGCCGGTGCCACAGCCGCGCGCCCACGAGGCACTCATCCGCGTGCTGCGTGCGGGTATCTGTGGTACGGACCTAGCGATGGTGAACGACTACAAACCTAGTTTTGAGGGTGCACTCGGCCACGAGTTTGTTGGGCTCGTCGTGCGAGTCGGTTGTGCCAACAAGAGCACCGAGTGGGTTGGCAAGCGCGTCGTTGGCGAGATCAACATCCCGTGCAACGATACAAAGCACTGTCGTGTGTGTAGTCGCATACCACGCAGTGAAGAAGGGTCTGGATCAGCTCACCCCCGATCTCGAGATCCGGTGATTCTCCACCGAAACCATTGTCCGCACCGCGACGCACTCGGAATCGTCGGTCGAAGCGGGGCGTTCGCAGAGTATATCACTTTACCGCTCGCGAATCTGCTCGTCGTTCCTGGCAATGTCTCTGACAGCGAGGCCACGTTTATGGAGCCTCTAGCCGCTGCATATCGGATTGTCGAGCAGTCGATCATCCAGCCAACAGACAGAGTCGCTGTGCTCGGCGACGGGCGCCTTGGCCTGCTCATTGCCGAAGTACTCGCCGTGGAGAAGGCTGCGTGTCATATCACGTTGGTCGGTAGGCATCCAGATAAACTCGCACTCGTGGGCCACCTCGTCGACGCCACGATCATATCTCAACAGCCTTTCGATGATATGTTCCGCGAGAGATTTGACGTCGTCGTGGAATGCACGGGCACAGCATCCGGTATCACCAGTGCGCTGGCCATTGTGACGTCGCCGGGAGGCCGTATCATCATGAAATCCACATGCGCCGTGGCCTTGACTGAGATATCCAGCGATGCGCTGGCGCAAGCGGCGCGTAAAGGGGTCGAGGTGATCGGTTCACGGTGCGGACCGTTCGCGCCGGCGATTGCGGCGATGGCAGCCAAACGGGTGGACGTCGCCAAGTTTCTCACGGCCACTTATCCGCTTGCGCGCGCCGAGGAAGCGATGGCACACGCTAGGCAGCGAGGCGCCTTGAAGGTGCAGCTGGTCGTAGCGATGACTGGTTGAAGCAAAACGAAGAGAGCTCGAAAAAAAGATCGTTCACGGGTCCTAACTGGCCGTCAACACTGCCGCGTCTCGTCGAAGGACGTCGAGTGGCCCGGATGATCCAGGCATGCGACGTGAGCTGCGAGCTGGCGTACCCCTGACCAGACGAAGCACGTTTGGAGATCTTTCCCAGCACGCAGATGCCTTTCAAAAGAGACCGTCCCGTTTCATTTCAGTTGGTATCCCAGGAAGAGGTGATCCCCTCGCTTCTGTGTCATAAACAGGTGCAGTAAGTAGTGAAAATCAGCTGGCAGTAACGTACAGCCATACCCTAATTTGATATAGAATACGCAAAGGAGGAGCAACTTGAAGGATCCGCCGGCCAGATGAGATTTTTTCCCTTCTGGGCAAGCGGGACACAGACAGCACTGGACGCAAAAGGCTCAGTCTTTGAAGCACATTGTGGGTTAAGTTTGGATGGACCTGAAGCCAAACGCGCGCGCGTGGCTTGCCGCCAAGTTGCACATTGCATTACGCCCTCGACCAGCCTGGTCACCTTGGTCCCTTGGTCCTCGTGAGGAGACCTCTGCCGCCCACATCTCCGGTTCTCTTTTCTTGTGGGGGGTTTGGCAACCGATGTCGACTCATTTCACATCGCTGGCAGCGTGGGACGCAACTGAGATTCGTCCATACCACCGTCCTGAAACAAAGTGCCAACGTATGGCGCATCCCAGGGAAAGACCCCGGCCAAAAAATATCAAACCATCTCTCTCTCCCTTGCCAACCATGGGAGACTCTCCCGGAGAGATAGATGGTTCGCAACGTATGCTTGTTGGATTCTCCTCTTGGCACGCATGCTGATCTTCCCCATGTGTGCTATGACGCAGCCCCGTCGTATGTGCTTTGACACGTTTTGTCGTGCACCCACGACTGTCCTCGCGGAGACAGATAGGAACGAGTGGCGATCATCCTCGGCGCCATGACGCTGGCCGAGCCCATCCATCATCCACCACACCGGACAGGCGACGGCCAACGAGTGGGCGCGCGCCGGGTTGCACGATGGCACAACGGATCAAGGCGGAGAACCCTATTCAAAACCACGGACACGAGTTTCTCAAGTGGGTTCGAACGGGCTTCCCTCTTTCCCTGAAACATGAAAAGCCCCGAAACTTTCCGCGCACACGCTGGCCCGGGAACCAGCTGGGAAGTGGAAAGTTTCCCGGCACACCAATCGGAGCGCGAGTTATCAAAATGAAGGATTTGGATTGGTTGAAAACCAGTTCTGGCGCCACCCAACGTGCCCTCAACTTGCAATCCGAAGCATGGGTTCACTTTGGGTCGCCACCAAACGCGGCTGCGTCCACGGTCTTGTTGGGGGGGAGATGGAGTGAACCTACGTGGGTCTTCGCTACCGTACACGATTTTCCACCAATCATAACCCTTTTTAGAACATTTGAATACCCTTTGTTTAAGGACACTTGAAGTGCAGATTCACGGCCTTTCAGGCAGTGTGGATCCATCGTCAAGACACTAAATCCAGGTCGTTGTGAACGAGATATGCTTCCAGCAACGCCCTCCCCTTCGTGAGGTGGCTCTTCTCCCGAAAGCTGCAACGCCCCTGTTCCGTCTCGACACACTCTCCACAGGTGGCGCGGGGGGGGCTTGTGGCTCCTTGGGTTACGGCCGTGCAGAGACCGGCGCTGCCTCTGGAAAGATCGAGCCGCCGGCACGACCACCTCAGCCGCCGCCGACGGCAGCCCATTCCTGGCTGCGGACGCCATTCCCCAATAATCCCCCACGGGCACGCACAGCACGCTCCCTTCGCGAACAGCGCACTCCCCCCCCCTCGCATCTCATCCATCATGGTCTCGCAGCACGCCAGCGCCTCGCCCGCCCTTCCGGCCGACCTCTTCTCGATGGCTGCTATGACCGAGATGTCGGTCCACGCCATGGCCATGAACCCGCTCGCGGCGCCCGCGGCCGCGCAGCAGGAGGCGCGCACGCCGCAGCACTGCAAGTACCCGAGCAAGAAGTGCTGGAACCTGCGCGTTGAGAAGCGTAATGGCGAGATGCACAAGTTCTGCGAGTACCACCGCCAAAAGGCCAACTCGAACCAGCGCCGCATGGAGCAGCGCCGCAAGCAGATGCGCATGGTCCACGGCGTGGGCGAGGAGCTCTTCATCAACACGAGCGTCATCAACCACGCCAAGCACATCATGGGCAGCCCCAACGGCGTCGACACCACCGGCGCCGAGTTCCAGCCGTTCGCGCCGGCCAACAAGCGCGACATGTGCATGGACGTTCCCTTCACGCCGTGCGAGATGATCGAGTTCGACGTCGGCCTCGACGCCGCGATCGACTGCATGATGATTGACAACGACATCGACATGGAGCCCTCAGACCTCCCTGTTGATCTCTACGAGGCCGACCTATTCTTTCTGGAGCACTTCATGACCGAGATCAACCACAGCGCCGTCTAAACTGACTGGGCTGTGTCGCATGAAAGTGATCCATGTTGTCGTCGCCGTCCCAGCCAGAAAGGTCAACCCCGCGCTGCTTCCCCCTCCAGACAGGGCTCTCCGAGACGCTTCCTCCGTTGTGGCCCGTTCATCAAGCCCCCACAGGGCCACACAATCGCCTCCAACCTGGCATATTTAAACCTTTCGAGCAGCCAGCGCCCGCGCTGGCGCCATGTAGTACCGCAGCGCCCACGCGCAATAAATTATCATTTTTTTCTCCGAACACCTCGAATGGCGACGGCCATGTTTCTCTGCAACGAGCCGTTATGATCCAATGCCCACCACACGCGCCATCCAACATGTCTCGTGGGTCTGCGGAACAATGGGTTGGGAAACTTCGCTGGAAGAAGGTGAGCGGAACGTGCTGCTGCTACGTATCTTTCGAATCTTCAGAACTGGTGCGGTATCAATTTCTAAGACTCCAGTCTCCAAGATGGATTTCGATTGGATGAAAAAAAACCATGACCCGGCCTGCGTCAGCTCCATCCGGATAAGCTGAAGTATAGTTGTGCGCTATACATATACATGTCATGCATACCGTGTACCGTATACCGTTCAACAGATAACGCCTTGTATTCGAGTGGTGTCTTCCATCCTGACGCACGGATGCACTTGTGAAGCCATTTCCGCTATTTTCAACCAATCATAGCGTGTTCTCCGTCACGTAGATTCGTTGCGTCTGTTTCATTCAATGCAACGGCATCATCACGTGACACGGGACCAGACAACATCGTGGCTCAGTCAGTGGAGCCGCTGGCTCGCGCAGCGGCGCCGGCCGCGCTGATGATTGGCATTGGCGCGCGTCTTCTGCGAAGCGGCCGCTTTTCTTCTGCTTTTTTTCTTTCTTTCTTCCTGCGCTGGACTGTGTTTCGAGCGGATGATCTGGTCCCGTGTCTCGCGACACACAAAAAATCCTCAATCCAAGCGGACCTGGTACCGGTAGTGTCGTGCCTCAGTATTTTTTTCTCAGCGGGAAGAGGATCCAAGCACCCCACCGGCCGAACCCACACACAGCCACGAGCGCAATTGCCGACGCCGCTCAATGTCTTATTCGCCACACGACCCTCAAGCGCGCACCCAAGAACCCACCATGCAGAACACCAAGTGGTCAACGTGCGGGCGCAAGCTGCTGCTCGACGGCAAGAGCTTCTTTGTGCGCGGCGTCAACTACGCGCCGACGCCCATCGGCCGTCCCGGCCGGCTGGACATGTTGGGCCACGACGGTATCTTCACGCGCGACCTGATCAACCTCCGCGAGATGCACGCCAACGCGGTCAAGACCTACGACTACTACAGTGATGTGGACCATAGCAAGTACCTCGACGCAGCCTACAACGACGGCAAGGACCCGATCTACACGATCTTTTCGATTTGGATCGACCAGTCGCTCATGGAACCCGTAGTCGACGCCGACAGCGCCGAGTTCCAGAAACTCGTATCCGAGTATTACGCGATGGCCAAGGAGACCGGCGCGCACCCGGGCGTCATGGGTTACTCGATCGGAGGCGAAATGAACAGCATTGTGGTTGTAAACGACAAGGCGTTCTGGGACAAGTTTGCGCTTCTCACCGCCGCCGTGCGCAAGGGCCTCGCTGAAACCGGCAACGCGCAGAAGATCATCACGACGACATTCGTCGACGACGGTGGCATGAGCTTCCGTATGGGCGAGCAGTACAAGGCTGATGTCGACCTCTGGGGCTCCAACGTGTACCAGACCGACTACCCCGGCTCGGTGATCCCCAGTTACAAGAGCGTGCCCGGTGGCAAGCCGCTGCTCGTGTCCGAGTATGGCTTCCCGTACGCGTCGAACGTCGCTGAGGGCACGACCAAGCAGCTCCACGTGGTCGGCAACTACCTTATCCAACAGGCCGTGCAGATGGAGCAGAACTTCAACCTCACCGACTCACTCCAGGAGCAAGTGCTTGTTGGTGGCTTCGTGTTCGAATACAGCGACGAATGGTGGAAGTCCGGTGCCGACGATATCCACAACTATGGTGGCGTTGTGAACCAAGGTTTCCCACTGGGCTGGCTTTCAGAGGAGTTCTTCGGTCTGTACCGCGTGGAGAAGAGCGAGGGCGACAAGGACGACGTGGATGTGCTCCACCCACGACCGACGGTGCAGTTGCTGAAGAACCTCTGGGCCGAGAACCCGACGCTCGGTGGAGAGGGTGTCGACTTCTCAGAGTGCACATCGCTGTCGTCAGCCACGAGTCTCCAGCAGCTTCGCCACGCTGACGCCGCGCCGCCGACTGTGTTCGGCACAGTCATCGAGGGCATGCTTGCCGTCGCTGCCGTGTGTGCACTGGCGCTCGTGGCGTTTGTCGCGCACAAAACCAAGGCGCGCCGCGCGCACTACCGCCGTCTCTCGCAGACCGACGGCGTGAACGGCGTGGTGACCTACAACACAGCTCCATCGCCGGCGTCGTTTTCACGCCCGATGTCCGAGAGCGAGCGAGAGGTCTGACTGAACACAGAAAGCCGCCGGGAATTTCCTGCCCGGATAGAACATGGCTACACTCTGCGTACTTAACTATCTAACTGAAAGATGTTGATACAATTTTTAAAAATGTATTTCAACCAATAGAAAGGCTACAGTCCCATAATGATCATTTGATTGGTGTATAATCGTCTCGAGCATGTCTTCCAGTCAACCGCGTGGACATGAAACGTTGTCACCAATTGGGCAGATCAAGAGCGACCCAAACGCTCATCGCTTCGCCGCCTGTCGCCACCACCCGCGCCGCCATGGACTCTGAAGGACCGCAGGTACGTTCGTCGCCTCCCTCTATATGGACTACCTCTCGGACTAACACTTGGCGCTTGGCCGACTGGCTAGGTTCGCGTCAAGTTCGTGACCAAGAATGCCGCGATCCGTGTCACGGAGACGCCGTTCGCCGTGCCCACGGCGCTGAGCCGCCAGGGGCTCTCGCAGGTCGTGAACCACCTGCTCAACACGGAGACGCCGCGCCCGTTCGACTTTTTGATCGATGGCCAGTTCCTGCGCACGACGCTCCACAAGTACATGGTGCGCAACCTCGTCTCGGAGGAGTCGATGCTCACGCTCGAGTACGTCGAGGCGCTGCCCGAGCCGGAGAAAAAGAACGAAACAAACCACCCGGACTGGGTCAGCGCCGTCAGCGTCGCCGGCGAGATCGTCGTCACGGGCTGCTACGATGGCCAGGTGCGCGTGTACGACGTCGCGGGCGAGCTCCTCGCGGCTGTCAAGGGCCACCAGGGGGCCGTCAAGAGCGTGAGCGTGCAGCTCCACAAGCAGGGCGAGTACTTGATTACGAGTGCTGGCAAGGACCAGCTTGGCCAGGTGTGGCGCTTCAAGGCCTCGACTAAGCAGCTCCACGCCGTCGCGGCGCTCACGGGCCACCTCAACAGCGTCGACACGGTGCAGCTCGACAGCAAGGCCGACCGCGCGGTCACGGGCAGCTGGGACAACACGGTGCGCGTGTGGCAGCTGCCGCAGGACACCAGTGAGGACGTCGAGACGTCGAACGCGCAGCCCAAGAAGAAGCAGAAGGGCAGCAAGGCCGGCGCCACGGCGTCTGTGGTGAGCTTCCGCCAGCTCGAGTCCGACATCGTGCTCACCGGCCACACGAGCTACGTCACGGGCGTCGCGTTCCACCCGACCGAGTCACACGTCGTTGTCACTGGCGCGAGTGACCGCTCGGTGCGCTTCTGGGATCTCACGACCCACATGACCAAGCAGACCATGACCGGCAACCGCGCGATCACCGACATCAGCATCAACGCCAGCGGACTCGTGCTCACGGCACACCCAGACCACTGCGTGCGTTTGTGGGACCCGCGTGCCACGCAGTCGGGCGAGAACGTCGTGCAGCGCACTTTTCAGTCGCACCAGCAGTGGGTCAACGCTGTGGAGTGGCACCCGGAGAACGAGAACCTCTTTGTCTCGGCTGGCTACGACGGTGCCGTCAAGATGTGGGATGTGCGCAGCACGATCCCGCTTCACACGGTCACGGCCCACGAAGGTAAAGCGCTGGACGTGGCGTGGAGACAAGTGGAGGAGCCGGCCTTCGCGTTCGTCAGCGGTGGCGAGGACAAACAGCTCAAGATGTACAGCGTATAGATGCCCCTTGCTGGACGGTTTGTTCCTTTTCGCTCACACGATTAGAGTGGCGACACATTTTTTACTTGTCCTTTCATCTAATAAAGCCTCACCCCATCACAATATCTCAACTCAAAGCGGGTTCATGATAAGGGCATCTCGTGGAGCCTCAACGTATATTCCAGAGCCACTTGGTCGCTGGGACGACCGAAACGTGCGGAGGTCGCTGGAAGACTGCAACACGCGTCTTCGGTATGTCTTCTTCTACTGATGTTCTGACGGTCTCTGCTTCTTTTTAAGTTACCACTTGAGCATCTTCTCCAGCTCTTCAATGTCATCGGCCGGCGCTTGGACGATCTGCTTCTGGTAGTAGGCCTCGATCATCGCAAGGTTCTCCTTGCTCTTGTTATCGTGGACAAAGTTGATCGCACAACCCTTACGGCCGAATCGGCCAGTACGACCAATACGGTGCAGGTACGTCTCGGGGTCCTAAAGAACACAAACACACAGACATCAGCATTTTCTCGAGCCACAGAAATCATTCAGTGAGTCCAAAGTTACGAACCGGCTGGTGGTCTCGCGTGAGCGGAATGTCAAAGTTGATCACAAGCGACACACCGGCCACATCAATGCCTCGCGCCAACACGTTGGTTGTGATCAATACGTTGGTCGTGCCCGCGCGGAATTCATCGATGACCTGGTCACGCACTTCCTTGGCCATGTCGGCACCATGGAGAATACCGACCGAGTGACCATCCGCGCGCATCGCCTTGGTGAGCTCCTTACACGTGTCGCGCGACTGCACGAAGATCACGCACTTGCCGATCGTCAAGATGGCGAAAATGTCGGACAGCACCTTGAACTTGTTTTGCTTCGAGCCGCAGTCGATCCAGAACTGCTTAATACCGTCAAGCGTGAGGCGCTCCTTCTTGACCGTGATGATGTTGTGGTTCGGCACCATCTTCATCGCAAACTCGCGCACGTCATCCGCGTACGTCGCCGAGAAGAGCAGGAACTGGCAGGCCTTGTTCTTGATCGACTTTTTGATGAGCACCGAGCGATCGCGCATGCCGTCCTCGGCGACCATGACATCAGCTTCGTCGAGCACAAAGATCTTGATTTCGCGCGTGTCGAGCTGCTTCTTCTTGATGAGGTTCTCGATTTTGCCGGGCGTACCGATCACGATCTGCGCCGTGAGGTTCTCGCCGCGCGCGAGGTCGTTGCCGGGGATCGCGAGGAAAATCTCAATGCCCGTGAACTTGCCCATGCCCTTGACGACGGCCGCGATCTGGCGCACGAGCTCGCGCGTCGGGCCCACACACAGCGCCTGCGGCACCTTGCGCTGCACATCCACGCGGTACAGCATGCCGAGCGCGAACGTCGCGGTCTTGCCGCTGCCGCTCTGGGCCTGGCCGATCAGGTTCTCGGGCGGGTTCGCGAGGATCATCGGGAGCGCGACCGACTGGATCTTGGACGGCTTGGAGAACTTGAGCGCATACACGCCCTTGAGCAGCGGCTCCGGAAGCCCGAGGTCCTCGAAGGTTACGGCCGAGAACAAGTTGGAGCTCTCATCGTTCTGGAGCACTTCGAGCTCGGCCTTGTAGTCCTCGTCGTCGAGCCCCTGGCCGAGCGCGAGCAAGTCCTCGAGCGACTGCGTGACTTCCTCGACGGTGTCGGCCTCGGCCGCGACCTCCTCTTCCTCCTTCTTCACTTCCTCCTCGGCCACGGGCGCCGCCACCTCCTCCTTCTTCTCCACGTCGCTCATTTTCCCTCCCGCACTTGGTTGTTTGTTGGTAGTGTGGTGGATCGGTCCGCAGAATCCACCCACTCGCCCATTTTCAAAACAAAAAAAAACGGAGGGGGTACAAACCGTTACCGGTTTCTTAACTGGTAGAAACCAGTCTTCAAAAACCTGGCTCCTGGCCTGATTCCTCGGCGGAGTGACACCACATCCCACGCAGAAAAGTCCTATTTTGGGTCCAACTCGTAAAACGTTCTTCTCTTCCTCATTGATTGGCTATAATACCTTCAATCACAGATTTCATTGGATAAAAGAGAGTCAAAAAGTGGGTTCGGATCTGAGTTTCATGGTGTTTCACGCCATGAAAGTGGTGTGCGCGAGGCCCATCAAGAAAGACGGCCTCCGCCTGGAACTGCTCTCTCTCTCTCTCTCTCTCTCTCTCTCTCTCTCTCTCTCGGCCCCGTGCGTAGCCACTTCAACTGCCGCCCGCGGACGCTCGCAATATGGCCAACGACATTGACCCGGCGCACTCGCCCACGGCGCTGGCACCGTCGGCGGCGCTCGCCAAGTCCCCGGCCCACGCTCCACTGGACGGAGCCGCACGCAAGGCGTCATTCCCACTGGCCGCTGACCGGCGCCGCACGCAGTCGGCTGTGGAGCTCGCGGCCGAGCGGCCCAGCAGCCCGACGAGCAGCTCGGCGTCGCCGCGCAACAGCCTGACCGAGTCGCTGTCGCGGAGCAGCAGCTTCCTCGCGGCGGCGCTCAGCAGCACGAACCTGGCGTTGTTTTCCGGCGTGCCGAGCCCCACCAACAAAAGCGAGCACGTGCATCCCATCACGGTCGTCTACAACGAACCGGGTCCGCTGTACGTGGACTTGTACTCGCGCCCGGACGGCTGCGGCGCGTTCGTGAAGGCGTTTCGCCGGAAACCCGACGGATCCATGGGGAACGCCGAGGCGAGCGGCACGGTGCGGCTCCACGACATGCTCTACTCGATCAATGGCCAGGTCGTGACCGACATGGTCTTTGCCGCGATCATCCAAGCTGCCAAGACCACTACATTCCCGTGTAAGCTCGTGTTCCACAGCCGGCTGCCACCCCCGATCCCGGCGTCGCCGGCGCTACAGAGCAACGCTCTGTTGTCGCCATCACCAGCGAAAGTATCCTCACAGACTTCCACAACGGGCGCGGTGGCATGGACGGCCAAGTTGAACCAGATGATGGGGGATTCGAGTCTGAAGCGCTCAGCTTCGTTTGAGAGACGGTCTTTTGGTGACGCCTCGCCTAGTCCCAGTCGCCGCCCGTCGTCGAACCCGAGCACACCACCAACACACGGATCACCCGCCGACACTCCTGGCAAGACCAAAAACTGGGGCGAATCGATTGAGCGAGTGAAGAATAGCGACGGCGTGAAGAACCTTTTCCGAATGATGGGCGGTGGCACACCCCGTGCGCGCCCCGAGGAGGACCGCGATACAGTGGATGCGTGGTTTGATCACTTGGAGTTGCGGCTCGAAGAAAGCGCAGTTGATCCGCTTGGTGCCGACGGTCACCTAGCGTCTCCGCTAGTAGTCGTGACGGACAGCGGAGGGCTTCGGCTGCTTGGCGTGAAGGAAGAAGAGGCCGGCGAGTTTAGCTTCACGTGGTACCGGAAGACACCGTCGCACGATCTCATCCAGATCAAGGGTGTGCGCACCGGTCGCTATTTCCCATCGATCGACGATGTAGACACTCGTATTTCCGTGCGGTGTCAGTCTACGCGGTTCCCAGATCTTGTACGAGTTATCGAGTTTAGTCAACCTATTCTAATTGATCCCGCGGTCCAAGACATGGTGAACATCCTTCTAGAAGCTGGAATGGGTTCGTTTTCTGCAACCTTAGCAAGTAACGAATTTGATAGCTTCCAAATCAAGATCTCGGATGACCGCGTCACGCTCGTGAAGATCTCCGAAGATGAAGATGAAGGTGGTGTGGTTGCAACTGCTCAGTACCATGTACATTTACAAGTCCTCGTGGACCCGACGGACCAGCTGCGCTTTACGCTGAAGGTTCAAGAGTTGGGTAGCATGTTGGGTAGCCGAGAGGGCGACACTTGCGATGTCAAGCGAAAGCAGCAGCTCGCCGGAGTGTCGTGCTTCTTCTTGGTGGCACAAAACCCGCAGCATCGTGATATTTTGGCGCACCTCATTCGCCGCTTCCGTGCACGAGCGATCCAGAAAGAGGAAGAAGAAATTGCACATCGCGATGAGCTAAACCTGTTTGTCGATCCTGCTTCATCTCTCCACAGTGTGACACATTCGCCGTCTCGTGATGCCGAATTCAAACCAAGACGATCGTTCGTCACACCAGTGAGTCAGACCGATCCACGCCGCGTGAGCCAGCCAAAGGCAGATCTCACTGAGCTTCCTGTCACTCCATCCGATCGACTTGTCGACTTCTTCAGCCTAGAATCGGATATTGGACTGACAGGGCGAACCATGGTCAGCAATGCTTCGGAACTGCCGCCTCCGTCGAGTCGAACCGCAAGTTTTACGTCAGCAAGAAATTCGTCTTTCACCGTCTCAGACGGCACAGAGCGCATAACCTTCATGCAAGATCGCCTATCCGCTCAAGACAAAGAGATTGCCATGCTACAAGAGAAGCTCGCTTCCATGTCGGTGCTCGTGAAGTCAACCGAGCACGAGAAAGCCGAGCTCGTGGCGTCACTCGAGATGAAAGACAGTCGTATCGATGTTCAACAGCTTCGTCTCGTCCAGCTCGAGCGTGCAAATGTCCAACTGTCTGTCGCTAGTCGTGAGTTGCAACAAGTGCGAGCACGTTTGAACGAAGAAGCTAAAATGCATCAGGCGTGTCAGCATCAGCTAGCTAAGGCGCTTGAAGATCGCGCTGCTCTGGAACAGATTACGCGTTCAACACAAACCGATCTTCAAACCGAGCTCCCCGAAAGTTATCAGCGCACACTGGACGAAGCCCACGCACAGGCCGAGGCGATGTCCTATGCCGCCAAAGAGCTTCGAAAGCAATTGGCAACAGCGCAAGCCAAGCTGGACGACATCGAGCAGGAGCACCACAAAGTGTTGAGCGAACGAAATGCGCTGCGTACACGCTCCGCAGAGCTGGCAAAGGAGCTCAAGACTGTCGTAGGTGAGCACCGCTCGCTCGTGGAGGTCCAGGCACAGCTGCAGGAGCGGTCCCACCTCGCGACGCAGCTCGCTATCGCTCGCGCCGAGGCCAAGCGCGTCGCTGACGAAATGCAAGAGTACAAGGACGCGTACGACAGCATGGTCCGGCAGCAGCAGCAAAGCGGCGCGGCCGACAAAGACAAGGCCGCGGCCCAACGGCTTGTGAGCCAAAACACCGAGCTCCAACGTCTCGTGCACCAGCTCACGGACTCGCTGAACGAGTCGCGCGACCAAATGGCTGCGATGAAGAAGATCAACGGCGTGCTCGTGGCCAAGATGCAGGAAGATAACCCGGAGCTGCGTGGCAGCATCTTCGAGTCGCCGCCGCAGTCGCCCATGTCCTCGACCTCGTCGGTCCACGAGCCGCGCTTCTCCGACGACGAAGAGGAGGAAGACGACCACGAAGACGAGGATGACGACCGCACATCCAATCCGCCGACGCCACCAACGTCCACAGCAAAGCCCGGTTCCGTCGGGAGACGTTCCTCCTGAGATGGAGGCGTGTGAGTGACTAGCTCCACCTACCCATTTAAGTTAACGATGCTCCAACAACTGTGTTACCAACATCCATTATCTACGGTTCCTAACTGTACCCGTTTCGCCCCCAACAGTCATCGGGATCGGTTTGGAGAGGCTTTTGAAGAGTCCAAATCAGGTCCCAAAGGACCAACAAGCGCCAAGCCCGCGC
>JAADVT010000696.1:0-17382 GCA_023335895.1 Pythium rishiriense
CCCCCAGCGCTCGTCACAGATTACTAGTTTCGTACCTTGTATTGGTACAGAACGGATCACCGTTTCCCGCCAAAAAAGTCTGTGAGTGTCCTCCCCAGGCACAATATGGCGGCCAATCTTTGCAATCATCTTCAAAACAAGGTGTTATGTAAGTCATATATCCAGTATACGGTGAGATCATAGCGCAACAATCCCCAGAGTCTTCCTTGCCCAATCCAGAAAACGATGGCGACCCCCAGCAAGCGCCCGCTCGCCGCGACTGCCAGCGACGCTGCCACCGATGCCACCAGCTCGTCGCCCAAACGTGTACGTCGTGCCATGGCGCCATCAGGAGCGCCGTCGGTCGAGTCGCGCGTCGAGTTCACGAGCGCCCACTTGGCCGCGGCCGCGCGCGACTCGGCGCGGTGTATCTCCGTGTCCCTCGACGTCGACAAGCTCTTCCGCGACGCACGTGTGATATATCTCACCGACGACCAAGCCAGTTGGGTGTACTACATCCCCAAGTGGTTCCGCCGCATCTACACGCACTGCCACGCCGAGGGCGAGCTCCCCCTCCCGTACGCCGACTGGTTCCAGCGCGTGTGGTACCACCACCCCAAGGACTACCACACGATCAAGATGTTTGGCAAGGACGTGCCGACGCCGCGGTTCATGCAGACCTTTGGTGTGAGCTACCGCGTGTCGGGCAGCGAGATCGTCGCCAAGCCCATCCCGCCGGAGCTCGAGTTGGTCGCGCAGCTGCTGCGCGCCATGGTCGTGTCGTCCGCGACCGGCCAGACGTACCTCAAGAGCATGCTGGTCAACTGGTTCGCGAACGGCGACCACTGCATCGGCGCGCACTCGGACGACGAGACCCACCTCCACTACAACTCGCCCGTGTTTTCGCTGTCGCTCGGCGCGTCGCGGCGGTTCGTCATGACGCCTCGGAAAGAGACCGCGGCCCGCAACCCCAAAAAGATGGAGTTTTTAGTGGGCGACGGCGACTTGATCATCATGGGTGGCGCGACCCAAAAAACACACAAACACGCCGTGCCCAAGATGAAAAAATCGGCCGGCAAGCGCATGAGCGTGACCATGCGGTGCTACAAGGGCGACGTGACGTTTGAGATGCCGAAAGTGTGATAATTCCTTCCACTCGTTGCCATTCTCGGGGAGGTATTTCAATGAATGGACAAACACTAGCCATTCGGGAGACTTCTTATCATCGTTCCATTATACTACACGTTGCCTATATAAAAAATGCATCAGTACACTAGTTGCGCGTTCTCGAGCAGGTCGAAGAACTCGCCGTCACCCGAAGCGATGAGTTCGTCGACCGTACCGAAGCCCTCGACGCGGCCGTGGGCCATCACGAGCAGCTTGTCAAACTTGAGCACGGCGTCGATGCGGTGGGAAATGCAAAGCAGTGTCATGTCCGGTTCGAGGCTCTGCGAGACCACGCGGAGCGCGCTAAAGTCGGTCTCTTGGTCTGTCGCGGTCGTGGCTTCGTCCAGGAAAATGACTCGCGCACGCAGTAGCAGCGCCCTCGCGAGGCAAAGCAACTGGCGTTCGCCGTTGCTCCAGGCGTCGACCACGTCTTCGAGCGACGCGTCGAGTTGGCCGGCCACGCGGCGAATGGATGGCTTCAGTCCCGTCTTTTCGAGCACCGACCACAACGCAAAATCGTCCATCGACGACTGACTCGTCGACGCCATCGATGGCTCGGTGCTCGCGAATGGGTCGAGGTACTCGCGAACCGTGCCGGAGAAGAAGACCGGGTTGGGCGGCAGGTACTCGATCTTGGAGCGCAGCACGCGGAGCTCGACACGCGTGATGTCGACGCCGTCGAGCACGATCGTGCCGCGCGTCGGGTTGTTGACACGCAGCAGTGCCATCGCGAGCGACGACTTGCCGGCACCGCTGCGGCCGATGATACCGACGCGCTCGCCACGCTGTACGGAAAAACTCACGTCGCGCAGCGTGAGGTGTGGCGCCAGCACGGCCTGCTGCCCCGTGTGCTGCTGGCCCGGGATGATGTACTGCGCATACTGGAAATCGACGTGCGAGAAAGCGAGCGCACCATTGCGCGGCCATACCACGGGATCCACGAGCGCGAGTGGCAGCTCCGGGTTCGCGGGCACTTCCGGTTCTAAGTGGATGTACTCAAACACACGCTGGAGACACACGAGATCCTTCTCGAGTGCGTTCCAGTGGACAAAGACGTTCTTGAGGTCGTCGCGTAGGTTCAGGATGAGCAACAGCAGTAACCCGATGGTCGCGGGCCGCGAGGTGTCGGCGTCGTGGCCAAAGCCGATGAGTCCCATGAGCAACACGCCTGTGATCACGTTCTCGATGACCAGCGAGCGCATCGTGAGCCACGACTCGAAGCACCAAATCGCCCATGAGATTCGCGTCACGCGGTCCAGCAGCTCGGCAAACTTCTCGGTGATGCGCTCGCGCTGGTCAGCTCCGAACGCGCGGATGACCGACTTGCCGGCGATGGTCTCGGACACGTACGTGAAGATGGGTGATAGCGCCTCACGATGCATCAGGTACAGTTCGCGGCTCGGGCGGCTTGAGCGCATGCCGAGAACCCACACGACGCCGACCACACCCGACGTGAGCATGCCGTTCACAATCAAGATGGCGACCCACGCGCCGAGCGACGTCACGGGCTCGAGCCCGATCGTCTCCATCTCGCCCAGATCGCTCGTGCTATCGTCTTTCGAAAGATTAGCCTTGAGAATGTGGCCGCTCATCCAACCAAACGACGCGAGCAGCGCGCAATAGCAGCCGAAAAATGTCTTGAGCAGCGCGAACACGCAGTCGTGTAGCGACGTATCGACGGCCTGCAAGTCTCGGCAGTAACGATTGAGTAGCTTGCCGACCGTATTCTCGGCATAAAAGCTCAAGCGCGCTTGGAGCAGCGAGCTCGTCATGGCGTGGAAGAGCCGGTCCGCGACACCGCGCGAGAACGCGAACGTCGCGTAGGCCGCGATGAAGAACACTACGGCGCTTGCGGCGCTGAGTGCGACAAACATGTGGAACGCGCCCATCGCGGCCGCGAAGGCGTCGTCACTCGAGAGATTCTTGGTAGTCCGTAGGATGCTGTATTCGCTCATCCAGCGGCTGAAGGTGTAGATACTTGCAGTCGCGAGGATCTGTGTGACCAAGTGGAGCAGCACTACGAGCACGAGCCGCCACGGTGAGCGACTGTGTGAGAGGTACTCCTGGATGATGGCCTTGCCCGGGTATCGGTACGTCGAGTCGCTGAACGCGTTGGACATGCCTCCACTGCGGCCGCTGCCCACACCCGATGCAGAATGGCGACGCAACGGCCCGCTCGATGCGTCGCCCGTTTTGCGAAGAAATGAGTACGACGATGAGAGCGATCGCATGGATTTGGTTGAGGCAGTCGCAGCTATCGTCGTTGGGGGTGCCGGCTTCGTGGCCTGTATCTCCAGGACCAATGGGTCCAGGCACACGCTGGGATCCAACAAGAGCCCTGTGGGACGTGTCATACTGGAAGCAGCGCTTGGGCGCCGTTGTCTACCAAGACTGTCACTCGCGGCGAGTAGCCGGCTGCGCTTGGACTCGAATTGTGCGGGCGTCGTTGGAGGCACCGGTGCTGTGGCTGGCGTGGCGCCTCGACTGCTAGACGACGAACGTCGCCGGTACCCGTCCGGGGACGACGGCTGCACAATCTCCATGCCATCCATTTGAATAGTGCGGTCGACATATTCGGACATGATGACTTCCGGGTTGTGGCTCGCTAGCACGATCGTCTTGTGCTGCAAAAGGCGGCCCATGCACTTGATCAAGATCTCGCACTGCACGATGCTGTCGACGCTGTCGAGTGGGCTATCGAGCACGTACAGGTCGGCGTCGGCGTAGCACGCACGTGCAAGTGCGATGCGTGACTGCTGCCCACTCGAGAGGCTCACGTAGCTACGCGAGCCTACAGGTGTCTGATCTCCCAGCGGAAGATCCTGGATGTCCTGAAGAAGCTCACATGCGCTTAGCACGTTCCAGTACCGCTCGGGTTCGAACGTGCGGCCAAACAGAATGTTTTCGCGCACTGTGGTTGACTGGATCCAGGGTGACTGAGAGCAATAAGCCACAGACCCGACCACTGTGGCCTTCCCACGCTTTTTGTGCATGAGCCCGGCAATCGATGCCAGTAGTACCGACTTTCCGCTGCCAACGCGGCCGTGGACAACGATGAACTCACCCCGTCGCACGCGGAGACTCACGTACTCCAAGAGTGGATCTCCATCGGCATGCGCCGGATGCGTGTAGCTGGCGTTGGTGAGCGTTATTGCGTCGCGGACGTCGACACTCGAGTCCACCTCGGCGACAGGGGAGACAGCTCCTTGTGGGTCCAAGTTGATCGAAAAGCACGGTTGCTGCTGACAACTCCGCGACAAAAAATCAAACGGCAGGTTCGAGGGTACACGGTTGGCAACTGGAAGGACTTCCTTGATACGGTTTACGGCCACACGGAACTCAAGACCTTTACGGAGCACGGTGATAAGCTCTGTGAACGCCTCGTTGATCGCGTGGAAGATCGTGACCGTGGCGAACGTCTGGGCCGGCGTCGTGAGCACGTCGTTCGGCGTGTACGCGAGGAACGCGCCCGTAGCCACGAGATTGAAAGACGGTGCAGCCCACGTGAGCGACATGCGTAGAGTGCGCACGAACGTGAGGCGCCGCAGCACGTTTTTTTCTTCGCGTCGCACAGCCTCGACACTCGCGAGCACGCGGTCCTGCCACACGTTGAGCTTGACGCCGAGGATCTGGTCAAACATACCGTAGAGCTCGGCGAACCTTCGGTCCGAGACGCTGATCCACTTGCGGAGCAGCCACGTCTCGCGGATGTTGAGCAGCTGGATCACGAGGTACACGACGGGGCAGAAGATGAAGATGCCGCTCGCCGCGTCGCCGATGAGCTCCTTGAAGATGATGCACAGACCCATGAGCGTGAGCGGCACGGCCCAAATCCGATGGAAGACCTTGATGACGCTCGCCACCGTCTTCGTGTCGGTTGCAAAGAGGTTCGTCGCGTCCTCGGCGTTCATGCCTGTGCGGTAGCCTTTGCCCGTGAGCACACTCTCGAGCAGCAAGATGTTCATCGGCCCCGTGGTGCGCACAAGCGCGTAATTGAGCAGAAAGTCGGCCCAGCCTTGCAGAAAGGACCGCAGGAAGCGGGCGAGGACCAGCGCACCCGTCCACAGCGGGCCGCGTGACGTGATCGATTCAAATCCACCGTCGCCGGCGGCGCGCACGACTTCAAAAACCGCGATGGGCGTCGCGAGCTCGCACGCGACCGACGCGAGCATGAGCAGCCCGCTGGTCACTAAGAAACCCGTCTGAGTGGCTTTGAACGCGCGGAAAATGCAGTTCAGTCGGTCGACCTGGTCTTTGAAGTACTGCGCGCACACGAGGCTTGTCGAGTTCTTGTCGAGCACCCAAATGTCGTCGAGCCGCAGCGGGCGCTGGGCGCACACGGTCGAGAGGCACTCGCACCACGAGAAAAACATGATGGACGGCCACGCGGACCACCCACCGAACCCCGCCACGGCCAGCGGCGTCTCCGCGGCGCATCCGCCGGTCTTGGCAACGAGCGGTGAGTCCTCGTCGTCGTCGGCGTCGCACGTGGCCGTGGCCTCGGTGGGCGAGAGCAGCGGCGCCGCATCGTCGTTTGCGAGCACGTTGATCGCCGAGCGCGCGCGCTGGAGCGGCGTCGGCACGACGCTGCCGTAGCTCTTCATGGTCGTGTTCTCTACAGGCAGCCAGCCAGCGTGGGCCTTCTCCGCCCGACTCTGGCTGTCGAAGATTAGACAGGGAGCTGCTCGCATAACAAAAAGCGCAGGAGAATGATGGTCAGGCGTCGGATCTGGTGGATTACGCTCCCTCAGAAAATGGATCTTGGATTCGTTTTGGAAGGCAAGACTTCTAGTATGGCACTGTTCACACGTCGGTAGTATTGTGAAACGATCAGCACGATGGAGAGAAGCCATGGAAAATGCGAGGTTGGGGAAGAAAAGGTATCTATGGCCTGATTGTGGAAAGTGGGGCGAATGGCCACACGCAATCGAAAAGGATTAAGGATGCGAGCGGGTGCTCCAGTCGCACCCGTCACTGTGACTACGCCTTCGACTGCGCGTCGACGTTCGTCCGTTCCTCACACACCCAGGACGGTTCCTGCTGTTTACTGGTCCTTCTTGCTCTCGGGCTCCTCCTGCTCATCTTCACTATCACTCGAGTCGGCCGCGTTCATGACCTGCTCGAAAAGCGTCGGCTCGTTGTCCAGCTCCAGGTCTTCCGGGTGGGGCTGGTAGACGGGCAGCGTCGCCTGGGACACAACATTAAACTATACCACAACAATTCCATCAGTCACCGACCTTTGTAAACGGACAAGAGGAGGAAAAAATGGAGGGGAGCTTACCTTGGCAAGGGCACGCAGGTCCAGGCCGACGTACGAGTCACACTTCACGAAAATATCGAGCTGGTAGGTACCGGCCCGCGGCGGCGCCTGCAGCTGGAGCTTCACTTCGCCCTCACGTTCCTGGGTTGTGATCTTGTTGAACGCGTGCAGGTGGTTCGCCTTGACATCACCGACAATACAGAACCAGCGCTCGAGCTTCGGGTACGGGAAGTGCGGCGCGTACACGAGGTCACAGGTGTCGCCTTCCTTGACGTTCTTGCGCGTCAGCTTGATCGTGACCGTCATGATGTCGCCCTCGGCAATCTCCTCTTCATCCTCCACACCAATCGTGATCTGCAGGTCCATGTTGGGCAACATGCTGCAGACGCTGTTGACCTCGGCACGCTGCTCGTCCGTGAGGCCCGTCAAGCCCTTGCGCGCATCCGCATCGAGGTCGACGTATTGGTGCATGCTGCGCACGGCGTTCTTTCCGCTGATAATGTGGCGCACCTCGTTCTCCGTCAGGTGCGGCAGCTGCAGGAACGGCGGGTCCTTGAACCACAGCGACTGGGTCAAAAACTGCTGCATCTCAATCAGGTTGAGCGTCGTCTGGAGCCACGACTTGCCCACCGAAATCTCCATCATGCCGTCCACGAGCTGGATGACCTTCTTGAGCATCAAGTCGAGGTCGCCCTTCAGCGTCGGGCTCAGCTTCTCACGCAGGAAGTGGGCGTGGAGAAGGATGTTCGCCTTCATAATCGACGGGTGGTTGTACTTGGGCTTCATCATCATGTCGCTGGCCTTGAACTTCTTGAAGAGGTTCGCAAGCTCTTCCTGGTCAGTCGCGTGCTTCGGAACCTCGCGGAACTCGGCCGCGCCGGCGAGAATCTCGGGCAGCAGACGCGGGTGCGCGTTCTCCGACATCGCAAAGTTGAAGAAGCCGTACGTGTCGTACATGATCATGCTGTCGCCGTACTTCTTCGAGTGCGAGTACCAGAGCGCGACGCACGACGGGATCGCGACGACCAGGATGATCAGGTACAAGAACAACACAATGTTGTGGTTGGCCGGGTCCAACAGGAACGTCGGCAGACCGATCGAGAGCTGCATGGCCTGGCGGCCATCCGGGTTGCCGTACTTCTCGTAGTTGGCCTTGGCAACCTCGTCCGTGAGCGCCTCGTACGCCTTCGCGACGAGCATGAACTTCTGGTCGGCGACGGCGTCGCCAATGTTCTTGTCCGGGTGGTAGATGAGCGACATCTTCCGGTAGGCGCGCTTGATCTCGCGCTCGCTGGCGCCGGCAGCGATACCGAGGATCGCGAACGGGTCGAACGACTTGATCTCCGAGTCGTCCTTGAGCAGGATCGCGGCGCGGTAGAGGCCGTACCACATCGCGCTGAGCACGACGAGGTTGAGCAGGAAGAACGGCGAGAAGATGCTCGAGAGCTTGGTCTTCTCGGCGAGCATCTGCTTCATCTTGCGCTTCTCCTTCTCGCACCGCACGTTGGTCATGTCGATGAGCTTCTCCTTGAGGAAAAGCCCATAGACGATGCGGCGCAGCGACAGGTACGTCGCTGGCACGGCGTAGAGCGCGCCGAGCGAGATCGAGAAGTAGTAGAACGCCGAGTTGTCGTACTCCAACATGGCGCCGTCGTGTGCTCTACCTCTGTGTGTGTGTGTGAGTGTGTGTGGTGTGTGGGTCTTGCCTTCTTCTTTTCCCTTCCCCCCTCGGGTGCTTTCCTTCTTGCTTCCGGCGTGAGGCAACGGGAACGAACTTGACCGACTGACACGGAGCTCTTGCGGTCGGCGTTGGCAGGTGCACGCACGGCAACGAGACACGTGGAAGAACGGACGAACAGATACGAACCGATAGGGAGTTGATAACGGATACACCAAGGGTACAAGAGGGGGTACACGTACGTGGTTGTGGGCGACCCACAAAGATGGTCTTGACGTGTACCATCCCATCCACCTTCGCGCACCGTCGCAAGGTGGCGGGGAAGTTTCGCTGGTGTTGCGAGGTTAACCTGGTACTGCGAAATTGACCCATCAAGGGACCTCCCGCAGAGAGAGAGAAACGGCCGGACCATTCACGGGTTACGTTTCGGTTTTAGAGGGAATCTGGATAGAAATGGTAGAAACGCACGGTTTCTAGAACGCCACCCAGCCCGTGGAAACCTGGCGGAATCAATCGCCCAGCCAGCGATCCGCCATGGGTAAGAAGAAGCGCCGAGAGGACGCGGCCGAGGCGGCGCCGCGCCGCATCTACTGCTACTACTGCGACCGCGTGTTCGACGATGAGAAGATTCTGATCCAGCACCAGAAGGCGCGCCATTTCAAGTGCCACATCTGCCACAAGAAGCTCAGCACGTCGAGCGGCATGGTCATCCACATGATGCAGGTCCACAAAGAGGCGATCAAGACCGTGCCCAACGCCAAGGAAGGCCGAGACAGCGTGGACCTGGAGATCTATGGCATGGAGGGCGTGCCCGGGGAGACCAGCGCGTATGCAGGTGCGTTGCATGAGCTCCATGTCGAGGGGGAGAGGGTCGGATGGCGGGGAGCGAGTGCACATGTCGTCCGGAAAACACCCGAGCAAGTGAGTGGACGCTGCCAGTTGCTGCCGCTGCCTACGCAGACACGATGACCCGGTGCGTCGTGGTGCTCGTGGTAGTTACTGCTAGTGGCAACCCCTGCTCATCCGGCACGCGTCCCATGAAGAAACCCGCGTCATCTAACACAACCGATAGCTAACATACTCCTGTGTACCGGATGTACAGACCCCAACAAGCGACTACGGATGGAGGGTGCACCAGTCCCTCCGATGGGATTCCCTCCTGGCATGATGCCGCCACCGGGTGGCTTCCCTCCTCGCCCACCTCCGCCTCCTTTCCTTCAGGCTCCTGGAATGATGGGTATGCGACCGCCACCGCCTGGCCCCCCCCCACGCATGTTTGGACCTGGCGGTGTCATGCCGCCTCACCTCGCTCCTGGCCCGGGTATGGTGCCTCAAGCCCCGGGAGTCCCTCGCCAACCGCCGTAAGTTTTCCTGCCGTTTCCTGGTACTCTCGTATCCAACTGAGTAACTTTGATGACTGCAGGTTCGGAGTGCCTCCGCCCTGGGCAGCCGGCGCGCCCAGAGCTGTGCCCATTCCAGGTGCTCCGGGTGGATTCCCTCCTGTTGCACCTCCCATGGGTTTCCCTGGGTTCCCACGTCCGGGTTTCCCCCCTCCAAACCCTGCCGGCGCTCCCAACGGCTTCGCGTTACCCACATCCACCAATGAAAACACTGGTGTCACTGAGGATACTGGGCCATCGAAACCAGACGGAATGGTGTTCTTTGATGAAGAAGTGTCAATGGTACGTGGCGCCTGAGCTGCTCCGCGCGGGTGGCCTTTTCTGCTTGTCTAACTACGTTATGCGTGGGACCGCATGAACAGGAGGAGAAACGTGCGCTTCGACCAAAGTACGGGTACAAGCCCCTTGAGCAAGTTGCGCGTGCGTCAAACTAATGGGTACTAACACATCAACACGATCTACTCCTCTCGAAGTATCCCCAGCGGTACTGTAAGTTGTTGCCCACATCTATTGCCGTATCTATTCGTCTTCTTCGTTGACGCTCTATCACTCAAGCGTCAGGATAACCTCCATACTTCGAGCAGTAGTTCTTGAATGCTGGCGACAAGGGAGGTGTCGAAGTCGGAGGGGCCTCAGTGGTAGATTCAGACCTCTTTACGAGCTGGCGAGAGGGGATTCGTTGGCGATCCAAGTCAGAGCCAGCTTTGCGGTGCGCATCTTGATAGGCATTAGATGCCACGTATGATTGAAAAGCTGACAAATCGAAAGATCGTCTGTTTCTCGATTCCTCACGTAGCTCTTCACTCGCGCCCCAGCTGAGCGACGAGTATATGGCGCTCCGCTTTGGAAGCAGTAATCCGTCGTCTCGGGACATGTTCATGCGCCGCGGGCTTGCGCTCGCTATAAACCTTGCATGCTGCGCGGCTGCAGAAGGTGAATCGTACATTCGAAGAAACACTGAAGACGGTGAAGCGACTCCGTCAGACGGACGTGGGACGCTTTCTTGAGGCACCATTGGAGAGGCCGGATCCTCGGTATCAGTGTAGTGGCTTTTCAAGTACGAGCGACGCAATAGCCGGATGTGGGTCTTCGTTTCTGTTTGGGTAGGGCGTTGTCCTGAGTTTGGATCACTTCCATTGAGTTCAACGAAGATCCCTGTCAAGCTCATCACAAGGACAAGACTGGGCATCGTCATCGGCGTGATCACGAACATGGCGATGAATGGCAACAGCATCATAATCGGGATCAAATAGTAGGCTGCAGATGTGCTTGCCACGGTCTGCCACTCGACCAACGTAAACCAGACAAGGTAGAAGGCTTGGCCGATCGTCGCGAAGTGGAATAATCGAAGCAAGAAGCGCGGGCTGTCGAACCAGAACCGATCGTTGTGGTAGTGGAGCTGGTGGTGACAGAGAGATGACATCTGCATGCGGATGACTGCTCGGACACTGAGCGCGACGACTCGGAGACTTGGCGGCTTCCGCTTCCCTTCCTCTTGGGTCGGGTTTAGGCTTGGCCGAGGCATTCGCCGACGAATATCGTTCGTTGTGATGACGCGGAGCCGGTCATCAACAATGCCACGCAAAATTCGGAGCACTTTCAAGAAGATGACGACATTCACGAGCAGCAGCATGCCCCCGACGCCAAGAAAGATCCAGTGATCATATTCTGGATACAGCACTGGGACCACGGCGATCAAGAGAAGCACGAAGAACGCGCTGAAGTGGAGATGCGAAATATTGAAAAGCAGGTTGCGCATGCACAGTCGGTGGAACTGCTCGTATGTCATGGGCTTCGGGCTACCGTCGCTGTGAAACTTTGGGGCAACATCGAAGAGCCGCTTCATCTCATCCGGGTTTTTGTAGATGTACCCCGATCGATTCTGGCAGATGTTGTACGCCAAGATCTCGAAGCTCTTCCAGAGGTGCCACTGTTTCTTGATATTGAACATGAAGCACCACCCTTCGCGTTGGTATCGCTGGAGTAGTAGTGCGTATGCTCGCGATCCATGGACGAGGTCCATGCCCGATTCTGCCCGGGCACGCAAAGCCGATGGACGATATAGTTGCCGACCTGATGCTGCCGACGGATATTCACGGCGAGAGAGATGATCATCCGACATAGCTGCTGTTGACTCCATGAGCGTGTCATCGCGACAACGTGCTTGCCGACTCCATCGTTGGTTGGCGATCCCCCCAGACTCATCATCTAGCATGGTGCTGGTGTCTAGTTCTTCAAATTCCGAGTCCCATTCCTCGGTGGGTTGGCTTTCCCAAATGAGCTTGGGCACGACGGTACCGACAAACAGGAGATACAGCACGATCAAGATGAAGTAGATCATGGTGAGGAACACGATGTAGTGGAAGAACTCGTAGAAGTGGAGCCGCTCCGAGCTGGTGAGGTTGGCGTCGAACCCAGCGTGGATCTTCTCCATGAGCCCGCTCGTGTTGAGTGTGAAGATGACCATCGAAATGAAGCCCATGGTCATAACTTCCTCGAAAATGCGGTTCACGATCTTCTTGAGCTGCGGACATGCGATGGCGCGGCGCACGGCATGGATAGCGCGCTCCACGAGCAGCGAGACAATGATGATGACGGCGAGCAGGAAGATCGCCGTGCCCAAGTTACTGTGCAGACAGTCGACGTTGCCGACGCCCAGGAACGAGCCCGACTTGTGGCAGACCCTCTCTTCCCCGTCAACACTCTCTAGACGGCGAGCCAGAGCTCCTCCCCCCGGGTCATCTTCATGGAGTAGCGGTTGTGACGGGTTCGTGGCGTCCTCTGGATGATGCCGTCGCAGAAAGCGTGGAAAATTGTCTGCGGGTAGCACGTCGCTGGCGCTGACGATGTAGCGGCGCAGCAGCAGCACCGCCGTCGCGGTTAATGTGGATCGGGGCCCCATGAGCAGGCGTGCGTGGGACTAAGATCGCTTGAGGTGGCCGCCTGGGGAGAAATCGAGAAGTAAGGAATCCGCATTGGCGGAAAAGCGAGCTCAACGCCACCGCCTACCTACCGACCACCAACTAATCCGCTGACGTGGGACGGTGCTGTCGCCTGTGGTCGGTTTGACCCATGGAAGTTACCGGACGGAGGCTGAAGCGAATCTGGATGGGGACCGGATTGGGTGAAACAGTGTAGCCACTTGACGGCCAGCCAATCCCAGCGCGCCAACGGCCCTCTCTGGGAAGGAAGCGATGGCCTGAACCTTCCGCGGTCGTCGCACGCCGCCAAACGACAGGCGAGTCAACGAGTCGAGTGCTCCGTAATGACACGAAGCAGGGACCTGCGCTGGTGCTGGTCCCGGACGGACGCGCGCTGGCATGTTCTCGAAGCTGCCGGCCACCGTTCCCCACACTGGCGCGTCTCTGGTCGGGTTTGACACAGAGACTTCACTTCGCACGCTGGACCCACAGGCGCTCTATTGAGATGGGGCGCTGTACGCGGTTTTAGATCCCAAAGGCGCGACGCTTCACGGATCTCTCCATGCCGCCAAGCGTCGCCCCTCCCTTGGCTTGCCGGTCGCGAGAGATCCGAATCGCCAACGCGACAATGCGCATACTCGCGCTGCTCGTGGTGGCCAGTGGCTGGCTCGTGGCCGGCGTGTGCGGCGCCGACGTCGAGGCCGCGGCCTCGCTGACCAGCGAGTCGGCGGCGGCCACACAGACGCCCACAAGCGAGCGGAAAGGACGGATCAAGGCACCCGATGGGCAAGACCGTGCCCACGCACTAGAGGCGTCGGCCGTGGACGCTGCGGCGACGGCGCTCACGGTCTCCACGACGTCCAGCGCCACAACAACTGCCACAGACAATACCGGTACTAGCATCCATGACGTTACGGCCACGGGCCCTGGGCCGGTGGTTGTGATGGCCACAGGTGCCGTCGTGATCGCGGTCGTCGCGTTTGCCTTCCAGAAACGGCGAGCAGCGCGCACGAATGAGCGAGGTATCGTTTTAACGCTGTGGTTCTCCTGGCGCCTGGCTGTGGTCCGCTCACACGCGTGTGTGTCGTTTTACCAATGGGATTACTAGATGAAAGCGATCCGATGCAGCAATCGCTGCTCTTCCACGATATGGACTATGCAGCCATGTGAAGGGGGGTAATATCCCTGATATCAAAACTCCCACAATGTTCTACATTTCATGTGGTGTCGCCATGGCTGAGCCCGAACACCCGACTAGCATTCTCATACACGATGGCCGCGAGCTCGTCGACGGGCATATCGTGAATCGCTGCCGCGCCTCGCAACGCGAGTTGCACGAGCGCAGGCTCATTGATTCCATCATCTCCGAGAAGCCCCAATGGCAACATGTCGCCGAGAGAGGAAGCCGGAGGCGCCTGATCTGGCGAGTCGGTTTCCAGCAGCAGCGCGTCCAGCGGAATTTTCGCACACGCCGCCTCGCTCTTGTTGGCGCGCTTCGCGCCCGGATTCGTGGTGGCGGTGGTGTTGACGGACGACTCGTTCGCCATCGCAGCATTCGCCAGCTGCTTGGCATTCAATGAAAAGTAGACCTTGAAGCGCGCTCCATGTGGCCCGCGCTGTAACGCGAGAAACGCCGCGACCATTTCCGCCGGCCCGGAATACGAATGCAGCACCATGGCCGGAGGCAGCGCGTTCTCACGCTGGTGCTGCTGCAGGATCTCCAGCAGCTTGCCATGCGCACCGACGCAATGGACCACGCACCCGCGCTGTAGCTCCGCCGCGAGTTGGAGCTGCTCGCGGAACGTGTGTTCTTGGATCGCGAAGTCCACTTGCTTGCCACGAGCGCTTTTGCACAGCCCTATCTCACCAAGCTTTGTTGACGTACGTTTCCCACAACCCGCACCATGATTGTTGACCGTGAGCATGTGACGTCAAAGAAACCAGCAAGCCACCTCGAGGTGTTCAACGCACTCACCAGGGCGTTCGTGTGCCTTTCCAGGCACCCACGTAGAAGCGCGAGGTAGTGGGCCGACTTGGCATTGGCCCACCAGGGGTGGACACCGAAGGAAGGAAGAATCTGGACGTTGCCACTCTTCTGTGAGGAGCCCATGACTTCGCCGTTGCGAGCGACATCTTGGTCGTCGGTGTCAGTGCTGCTCGAGAGGAGCTCCTCCAGCGCGCGCCAATCCTCTTCAAAGCACGCACAGGTCGCGACGAGGGAGACGTTGGCCGCCTTCGCCCGGCGCAACGTATCACCGAGATGCCCACGCAGACGAGCGTCTTGGAGATGACAGTGGGCGTCCACTACGCGCGGGAAAGACCGCGAAGAGACCGCCGCCATGGAGCTTTTCCTCCTTCTTCCTTGGCCACCTCGGAGCACTCGAACAGCCCACATGCTCAACAATTGGAGTGCGCCAGCCGGTCATGTCACTATAACGGGGGAAATCACTTTGTGCTCTCTTTCCTCGATAGAATGACATGGCTACTGTCACGGAACGTTGGCGGATGGGCTTGATGGGTGGGCGTTACTCGCTTCGGGGGCGTGGCCTTCAAGTTGGTCGTCGCTCGCAGGGTTCACGGTGTCGTGCGCCCCCTCTGGTGCGGCCATCACATCAGTGTTTGCCATCGCGCATGGTTTCTTGTTCGCCCCACCCAGCAGTAAGGTCCGCCCACACAGGTCCGTCCACACTGACGGAGTGCTTGCCCAGCCCGTCTTCTCCAACGAGGGGGTATCGAGGGGACGCCGGAGCGAGGAATGACGAGTCCCACTTCTTGGCGCCGCCATGTTGCGTGGCGCGAGGACCGCGCCTTTTCATCTGCCATCGCCAACTTTCCACGACACGAGTTGGATGCGGAAAATCCGGCGCGCCAGTGGACACTATGTAGATGGTGTCACTCTACTGGGGATTTTCTGAATCTCCCGTGAACTGCCTCTCTCGCTCGATTTTCTCGGTGGTGTGATCTCCCAGGGATCCGGGTGTGATCGCCAGCGACCAAATGCTGGTGTGGAGAGCCTTTACGTATCGGCACCGTACACAGTGTCACTGATCCACAGTCGGGTTCGCTGAACGCCCTCACTGCCGGCGAGTACTGTGGACCAGAACCGGTCTGTAGTATCCTCGGACATCCGGTGGGCCAAGTCGCGCGACCGCAAGGCACCCACCAGCTGCTGCGTTGCTGCTTTCAGGCCGCTTTTACGGTACCCTCGCTATGGCTCGCTCGGACCTGTCTGCGCCGCGACCGGGTGGCAGAGAGCGCCGTCCACGACCGAGAATACTACAACCACGTGACCGGCAATGGGCGGTCTGTCTGTCTACTGGTGTGGTCCGTCGTCCCACCGGACCAAGCGCCGCGGAGATGCAGTCGCGGTGCTCCGTCCATGCTGTGTGATCGGTCGTTCCGGCTGTCAACACCCCTTTCCATCCTGATCCGCACCGGCGTGTGAGTTTGGCCCCCCACCGAGCGTAGAAGCTCGGGCCCCAGGAAGAGAGCAAGCGTGAAAGCGCGTGGCAGAGCATCATATCCCAATTCACGGAGAGCTGCTCGCATCGCACCGACGGCCGAGCAACTCCCCAACAATCCACAGGTTCCTTCTCGGTCTCCCTCGTTTACACCGGCGACAGAGAATCAACATGGTGCGCGTGGCGGCCGCTTCGATTTTCGCGGCGATCGCGCTCTCGGCGACCTCGTCGGTCGCGCGCGCGGACGTGCCGTCCTTTGACGACTTCAAGAAGTCGGCCTACTACAAGGAGGCCTTCAACAAGGGCTTCCTCCCGTCGAGCACCTACAAGAACCAGAACGGCAAGGGCGACGGCGGCGAGTTCTCCATGGGCACGTCCACGGGCACGTCGACCACCGTCTCGGAGGAAAAGACGCGGTACGAGGCCGCGCTCAAGCAGGTCGAGGAGCTCAAGGCGCTGCACCCGCACGCCACGTTCTCGGTGCTCACGCCCTTCGCGCTCATGACCACGGCCGAGTTCCAGGCCTACGTCGCCCGCAACAACATCAACCCGGACATCATGACCGCGGACGGCCGCAACACGACCACCACGGAGACTCGTTCGAACGACTCGGGCGACTCGGACGGCGGCCCGAAGACGCGCGCCGCGGCCGCCGGCGAGACTGTCGACTGGCAGTCGTACGGCTGCGTGACCGAGGTCAAGGACCAGGCGCAGTGTGGTGCCTGCTGGGCGTTCTCGGCCACGGCCGCCATGGAGTCGGGTGTCTGCGTGGAGACCAAGCAGAAGTCGCTCCCGGTGCTCGCGGACCAGCAGCTCATCAGCTGCGACAACCAGGGCCAGAGCCAGGGGTGCGGTGGCGGCTACGCCTCGTACACCATGGACTGGATCGCCCAGTCGCGCGGTGGCAAGATGTGCTCGCTTGCGACTTACCCGTTCACGTCCAGCTCCGGTAGCGTCGCGACCTGCCAGATGGGCGGCTGCACGGAGATCGACATTGGTGTCACGGGCTTCGACTCGCTCCGCAACGACCCCGACAAGCTTGAGGACAAGGTGCGCGAGCGCCCCGTCTCGGTCTTCGTCTACAGTGGTTCGAGCGCCTTCCAGTTCTACAAGGGCGGCATCCTCACGGGTGACAACTGTGACAGCACGGGTGACCACTCGGCTCTTGCTGTTGGCTTCGGCGAAGAGAATGGTCTGAAGTACTGGCGTCTCAAGAACCAGTGGGGCACGGCCTGGGGTGAGTCTGGCTACGTTCGTATCCAGCGCCGCTACGGTACTGCGGATGGTGCCTGTGGTGTTGAGAAGTACGCCTCGTGGCCCACGTTCAAGAGCAACCTTGTCGTGGATGCGCCGAACCCGAACTTCACGCCCGCCGCCCCGACGGCTGCCCCTACGGCTGCCCCGACCTCCGCTCCGGAACCGGCCCCGACGCCTGCTCCGGAACCGGCCCCGACGCCTGCTCCTGAGCCTGCCCCGACCCCCGCTCCGGAACCGGCCCCAACTCCCGCCCCTGAGC
>JAADVT010000697.1:0-17339 GCA_023335895.1 Pythium rishiriense
AGGTGCGCGCCGTCGCGGCTCCCACGACTGTCGTGGAAGAAGCCATTCTGGACCTCGGCGACCTCCACGGCATCAAGGCCTTCTGCGAGAAGCTCGCCGGTCGAGAGGATATCGACGAGATCGCTACGCTCCTGTGCAACGGAGGTCTCCAGTTGACGACGAAGCGCACGACGCATGACGGTCTCGAACAGACGTTTGGTATCAACCATCTCGGCCACTTCCTTCTCGCCACTCTCCTGCGTGAGCGCACCAAGCGCATCGTTGTGATCTCCTCGGAGACTCACGACCCTGCCGAACAGACGCCCGTGCCCCACCCGAACGTGTCGGACCTCGAGCAGCTCGCGTTCGGGTACGAGCCATTCGATGGCGGCGAGGCGTACTCGACGTCCAAGCTGTGCAACCTGCTCTTCATGTTTGAAGGTCTGCGTCGCTACCCGAATGGTCCCGAGTGGATCTCGTACTCGCCAGGTTACACGCCCGACACGTCGCTTACCCGCGAAATGAACCTGGATTTGGAAAAGATCCTCGCGTATTGCAAGGAGCACAACGTCCCCACGAGCACGAGCGAGATCTCGGGGGCCTTCATGGGCCGCTTGTCGACGGAGCCCTTTGCGCCAAACGGCTGGGCCAGTGGTCAGTACATTCGCGTCCACGAAGTGTACGAGCCGTCGGAGCAGGCGAAGGACGCGGCGCTGGCCAAGGCGCTGTGGGACAAGTCGAGCGAGCTCGTCGAGCGCCTTTTGGCCGCGGCCCCGACCACGACGCAGTGAGCGCCGGCCTGCCAAGCTTTTTAGTAGGATTCCAAGCCAAAACCTCCCAACTGCAGATCAACTAGGCAGTTTTACATAAGCCCCAAGAAGAATACCACTGACATTTTCCCATTTGCGATTTGTGCGCCCACCAAAGATCTGACTTGCCGGTGGTTGGCGCCAAAAGTCGACCGTTTCTATCGTTTCTATATTAGCTCTCAATATCGGATCCCTTCGTTGCGAGTGTTTAGTTCCTGGATTTCCGACCGCACCATGCAGCTCCGCGTGCGCAGCCTCGACGGCGCCGAGGTGTTGCTGGCCGTGCCGCCGCTCACAGTGCGCGTGCGAGTCGCGGAGATCAAGCAGCGCGCGCTCGCTGAGCTGCTTCGGCTGCGCGTGGCGACGAGTGCTGAGGCCGCGTCCCTCGTCGATGAGACCGCCAGCGACATGGAGACCGCGGACCGCCACGGGGCCCACGCATGCGTTGCGTTCCGTGGCCAACTGCTCGCTGACGCGGACGATGTCAACCTCTTTGCGCTCACGCCATCGGATTTCTTCGTGTTGATTGAGGAGGAGTCTGATGACGCCGAAGACGACGAAGAGGATGGTGGACGAGGCGACCAAGAGACCAAACAGAGCGGTAAGAAGCCACGCGCATCGACGTCCAGGAGGCGCAAGAAACCGGTAACCACGAGTGACATGGATCATGGACTTGCCGAGGCCGTCGTAATGCAGTTGATAGAGATGGGGTTTCCGGTGGACCAGGCACGAGAGGCGACTATGCTTGCGTGCGGTGAGCTACCACGTGCGATCGCGCTGCTCACGGGCGAGGTCGACGCCTCCACGGTACTTCTCAATGGTGGGGGCAGTGACAGTGGACCACAAACCAGTCGTCTCAGAGAGTATGTGGCTGATCTCGTCCGTCGGTATCCAGAGCTGGCAGCGATCGAGTCCTTGCTCCAGAATGAACAAGTCCATAGACTGAAACGAGTCGCGCTGACGAGTGACTTCGAAGCGCTCGTTCTCCTCAAGGAAGCGTTTCCATCGCATTGGCTGGCTCAGATGAACGAAAACCCAGCAGCAACAACGTTGTTTCTCGCTATTCCTGATCAGTTTGAAAGCGCTGGTTCGGACCTGCGACAGACCACCAGTGCTCTCAAAAAGGCCAAAAAGACCACAGATGAAGTCGATCTTACAAGTAGCTTTGAGGTTGATAAAGTGACTGCTGGTAGCTCGATTGCTCAAGAGCAGGGTGCAATCGACCGGGTGCGTGTGGCTGACGTGTTTGGAGCGTTCGAGGTGGAAAGTAACACAAGTCTTTGCTTTTTTGTATTTCGTAGCTCACAGCCATGGGTTTTGCATCCGACCTAGTGGTCGCTATACTCGAGTCGTGTGGAGGAAATGAGGAACTCGCGGCCAATCTGCTCTTCGAGACGCTGCAGTGATAGTCCACGCACCTGAAGGACCTGATGCGACCTCAAATCGGAAGGCACTTCGTTTCCCAGATGCGGTTGCCAACGTATTGGAGGCGATGTGATGTGTATCGAAGTGCAATGCCCTGGAAGAGGTACGCGAGCTGTGGGTCGTGGTCACGCATCTCGTCGAGCTTCGTGCGTGAAAGCGTGTAGACAACACTGCGAGTCTTGGCTACGAGCGTTGTCTTCCGCTTCTCTCCTGTCAGCAAGCACAGCTCGCCGACAATCGCGCCAACTGCGACGTCTTCAGTTGTCCCAGCTTCTTCCTCTACGATGGACTGCAGTTGTCCGTCGATCAGGAGCATCGCGCGATCGGCTGCTCCACCCTGCTTCCACAATACCTGGCCTGCATCAAGTTCTTCCAGCGAAAAATACTCCAGCAAGTTGTTTAGGACGCGCAGGGGTTGGTCTGGCATGAGTTGCTGGAGGCGTCGCAAGTGGGCGCACTCGTCGTCCTCGTGGGGCGAGCTCTTGAATACGACTCGTGAGGCAGTGTACGACGCCAAAATCGCATCCTCACACCATTCTAGCGCACCATTTAGATCGGACGCTAAGTAGAACAGCGCGTGGTCTGCAAAAACTTGGTTCAAGTGGTCGGCAAAGCGACGATAGATCGAGGGCACAGACGCAAACACAAGGCGACACTGGTGCACGTCGCAGACGTACTTGATCTTTGTGAGTCGATCTGCAGCCGACGAATCCAAGCCCACGACGAGCGTGAAATCCAAGATCAAGTACCGGATCGAGCTTCGCGTGGTAGGCTCAGAGCTAGACTGGGACGAGACCTGTAACGGCGTAGATTGACGCGACGATGGACCTGGGCCAAAGAGACTCTGCACATACTCGCTGAGTCGATTCGCGTTGCCGAAGAATAAGTGACCGTGGAGTTGCACGACGTGGATGAAGCGGCTCTCGTGGTCGAGCACGTCGAGCGCCTCGGTTGTGCGCCAGGCGTTGCTCCGCAGTGTCGCTGCGCTCATGCTACCTCGAATCGGCGCACAAGTGGGTAGGCTCGCACTCTGCATGACAAATGTGATACACGCGAGCAGCACGCCGACGGCGATACCCTGGTTCATACCCCAGAACGTCATGATTGCCGTGATGATCCACACGGTGCCAAGCTCCATCATGTCCAGTTCACCGTATGTGTCGATCAGTGCCTCCTTGAGCAGGTCGATGCCAATGTGGATCATCAGACACCCGGCCATACAGCGCGGCACGTACGCAACGGCATTGGGACCGACGATAAAGAACACAAGCATCGCAAACGCCACGACGATTCCGCTCTTACGGCCGCCGCCGCCGCACTTGAAGTAGAGCGCCGACGTCGAGTAGCACAAGTAGTTCTGGACGCTGCCGCAGAGTCCACCAAGGGTGTTGGAGATGCCGTGCGCGACAAGCTCGTCATTGATGTCGGCCTCGTGGTCCGTCGTGAGGCTCAGCGACGGAATGTTGATGGGCACGTGCATCAGCGAGAAGAATGTGAGTCCTAAAATCGTTCCAGCCTGCTTCGGGATCACAGCCCATGCGACTGAGCCGAACTGGAATTGCTCCCACATGGTGTAGAACTCGACGTGGGGTGCCTTGTCGAAGAACCACCCGTGTGCACGAGCCGTGTCGGGTGAGATGCCGAACAGCGCTAGCACAACGTAGAACAGCGGTGGGATCGACACGAAGAACACGGGCGGGAACACGGGCGACCGCAGCGCCGGCACACAGCGCGTGAGCAGCGACAGCAAAGCAGCAAGCAAAGCCGACGAGACCCAGAGCCAGACCACGTCCTCTGCAAAGAGTGACGCGATGCCGTCTTTGGTCCACTCGAAGGCACGTCCGGTGGCGTTCTCCACACCGTTCTGCAGCACGAACACACCGATACCGCCTATCGCACCGACGATAATGTGCTTTGGGAAGAGGTATACAACGTTGCCCATCTTGAGGTACCCGAGCACGAAGAAGATCACGCCCACGACCACGGACGAGAGCGCGTAGGTGACCATGATGGTCGGCAACACGCGCGTGTCCGTGGCTCCGAGCTCCTGGATGATCGACATGGACAGCGTGTGCATGAACGGCACATTTTCGACCATCATCATACCGATCGGCCCATCGAAGGAGCTCTTGGCTACGAAGACAAACTGGCAGATCGCGGTCGTGAGGAGGAACATCTGGATGCCGACAGCGCGTGGCATGGGCATGTCCTGCCACTCGGTCGGGAAGAACGAGAGCCCAAAGGGCACGCAGATCATGAGGTTGAGTGCGATCGCGATGACGATACACGGCACGGCCTGCGCCGCCTCGCGTAGTTGGTGGGTCCACCAGCTCTCCATCGGGTCGTGCTCGAGCTTGGTCCACAGTGCCGCGCGCGGCGACGCCGACCGCGACGACGCCGACCGCGAGGCCGCGACCGGCGAGTACGACGCGTGGGAACGGCGGTGGTGCGACGGCAGCAGCAGCGCCGACCTCTCGGTGGCCGGGTGGTCGGTGGGGGTTTGGGACGGAGACACGGTCCCGGCCCACGCCGGGAGCTGGATGTTGGTGGACCGCGTCTCGCGACGCAGCGGCGGCGTCTCGAACACCATGCGCGGCCGTGCGTGGGCCGCGGGCGAGAGCGGCGGCGCGGCGGCGCGCGCTCGCGGCGAGCCCAGCAGCTGCAGGAGCTGCTCGTCGTCGGCGGCAGCGTGGTCTGTCACATGCGAGACCTCGACGTGGAGGTTGGTGGGCGGCGCCGCGTCGCTACGGCGCGCTGGAGCTGGTGGGGGGCGCGCCATGGGGCAGGGGGTCTTGGAGTGCAGTGGCACCGACAGTGACGGCTGCACAGACACGAGCCAAAGACTTGCTAGTCGAGTCGGGAGAGAGAGAGATCAATGGTGGTGCGGAAGGATGCGCCGCCTTTGGGAACAAAAACCCACGGCGTTCGAATAGAAACGATAGATAGTAGGATCGGTCGGTTCAACCAGCTGGCGGTGGTGGGATAGAGTGTGCTGCTTAGAAATGGTAGAAATTCTGAAGTCGAAGAAGAACCTGAAACGGTCTTGATCTCTTCGGATGGCTCGAGATTTGGAAGGGATCGTGTGGAGTGCCTGTCCTCACGGAACCCATCGTCCATTTCAGCTCGGTGCGTGGGTCGTCCAATGCTTGCCGTCCACCCCCAACGACTCGCGTTGGATGGCCAGAAGTCCCAACTGAGAGGTTTGCGACGGAGGTCGAGGCGGGTGGAGAACGGTTCGTGGAACGTGGTTCTGACTCAGGCTTGCACCCAGTATTTTTCTGAGCAAAGATACCAGAGGCGTGGGCTAGAAACCAAAATCCCGATCGTGCTGCTACCACTGACTGGTGGTGTAATTTTTAACTGTAAACCATGCCACACTTTGCGTCAGATAGAGAGAGACTGACCCGTGCGACATGAGATGTATCTACCAGGAGCCACGACCCCCATCATGTGGTTGTGGCTAAACCAAAGAGAGCGTGGAGGTCGTCCATAATCATCGGCCAATGGCACCACGTGCTGCCCCACCAGGTGGGTGAAAGCCCTGCGTTTGACACTGGCGGTGATCGCTTGGACTTGACTTCCACTTGACTTCCCAGTCGGTGGCGGGAACAAGTTCTGTGGGATGCCGAAACCTGCCCAGTTGGTGCCAGTTTCTCCGCTTCAACAACACATCTTACCCTCATACAGCAACTTTAAACAAATCAGTTGCTCTATAGAGGTGGTCAATGGCGCTTCGACGCCCTGTCCCACCTTTCACGGCCCCCGTTCTTTCTTTTCTTTTCCTGTTTGTTCGATGTTTTTTCGGTTAACTTATCTGAATCCTCAGCACTGCCCACGAGAAGCCCACGAGCTCCGATGCTGGTCTCCGCTCAGGATTGCGAGCAGTCCGCAAAAATCAGCAGCCCCCGCACTTCACCCAAGACCGACCCGACGCGCTTCTACCCCTCCACTACCATGGCGTCCGTCGTGCTCCCCACCCAGGCGTCCGTCCCGCCGTCGGCCGTGGTCGTCAAGCTTAGTCTGCGCGGCGAGACCTACCGCGTGCCGTTCGAGACCCAGGAGCTCACGTGGCGCGCGCTAGAGGCCAAGGTCCACGACTGCTACGACGACGCCCACCGCCCGGCGCTCTGGACGCTTGTCTACCGCGACGACGAGGACGATCTCGTGACCGTGAGCAGCGAGCGCGAGTTCCTCGAGGCGTTCCGCGTGTTCGCCGAGCTCAAACACTGCGCGCAGCTGACGGCGCGCGGCGAGTCCCAGCTTCACATGCACTTCCACGTCGTCGCCAAGCTCTCGCTGAAGGAGCAGCTCGCGCCGGTCATGCAGGCCGTGACCGAGATCTCGGAGAAGGTCACGCGGATCGCGGTTGAGACGCGCGAGTCGCTCCGCAAGAGCTCGTACGTCGAGCGCGGTCGCGAATCGCTCTACCACTCGGCGGCCCACACGCGCCAGGCGCTGTCGTCAGCCGGACGAGGGCTGTCGCAGCGCGTGCGCCGCGCATCGACCGTCGTGGTCGACGAGATCTCGGTGATTCCTCGTCGACTGCGCACCCGCTCGCGGGTCTCGTCCCAAGATGTCCGTGAGGAAGATGCGAGCCCACAGACGTTGATGGCTGCCGTTGCCGAGCGTGATCTTGACGATGACACTTCGAACGAGATGGATGTCGCTGCGCTGCTCGCACACGCTCGCGCTCAAGAAGAAGCCGCAGAGCGCGACGCCATCTCGGAGCAACGTGAGAACAACCAACACGACCTGACAGCCGAAGTTAATGCAGGGACAGTGCGTACTGAGCCAGCGGCGGCTGCCGCACCTGCCTCTGCCTCTGAATCAGAAGAGGAGGCTGGCCACGCATCCGATGCGGAGACGGCCTCAACCGCGTCGGACGATGTCCACGAGGATTGGGACATCGTGCGTTCGTCATCGTCATCGGCCACACGACCGCTTTCGCCTTTTTTTGAAGTGGAGGCCGACGATCAGATCGAGGCTACGTTCTCCCGATGGGAGTCTCAGCTCAAGACGATCCGCGACATCATGCCTCAGATTGATTTGGATATCTGCGTCGACGCGCTGGAAAAGCACAACGGTGATCTGGAGGCGGTGCTTGTGGAGCTCACCGAGCTGTAATTGCTCTCAACACATCTCTATCTATTTCATGAAGCATGAGTGAAGACAAACAAAATAAAAGTGAGTCGTTTCGCAAACCGTCTATTAACCGAATACAACGCGTTGTGTGCCTTTCACGGATGGTGAAGGAACGGTAGGTCTCTGTTTCGGACCACCATTTGAACTCATGGTGCTGATGCTTCGGTTGGGCTCCTTGGGCACGGAGGGATATGTAGGCGGTACATCCAAGCCCGTCGAGAGTGTTGCCTTAGCCATCCCGAGCGCGACGTTGCGACAGCGCGAGGCAAAGTTGAGAGAGCAGAGCGTCTCGGGGGCATTCCACTGCACGGGGCTGATGTTGACGAACATCAAAACCTTTGAGCTCCCGCTTAGACATTCCTGAAGTAAGAATGTGAGCTTGGAGTTTCGGAATGGCACGTGCTTACTGCCCGTCCCAAGGGCTGCGATCACATCGCCCAGTGCGGAGAGAGACCGATTGATGTTTTGGGCTTCCTTGAGTCGTTGACCGCTAGCGGCGGTCTTGCTCACACGCTCCGAGCCAGCCAAATCGATCAGGTGGAGCTTGGACACTCGCCGCTTGTTCTCTGTCTTCTGGAGCGTTTCAATTGCAATCGACAGCACTAGGTGAGATCGGCTCGAATGTTCGTTGAAATCGTGAGCACCAACACTACGGTGGGACTTGCCAAGCTTCATCAAGTCGGTTACATCCTTTTCGGTGTAGACTTCAACTTCAATCAAGTTCTCGACATAGACGCCTTGCTTCCCCATGCGGGCTTCAAGTCCCTTCCGTTGATCCAACCCTCCGGGTGGAGGTGAGTTATCAAGCAAGTCCACGATGTTTTCATTGTACACCTCCAGCATACTCAGCTTCATCGAACATTCAAAGTCACCTGAGGCTGTGCGCTCCTCTCGAATCTTGAAAAGCTCTTCGAGCGAGCGGTAATACAGACCAGGATCTGTGTCAGACCCTTCCATTGTATGCGTTTTGCCCGAGCCAGTCTGCCCGTACGCAAATATGCATACACTATAATACCAGGGAGAGAAGTGTTAGTAAGTTTGCGTTGATGTCAACACGCCAAATCGAAACGTACTTGAATCCGTCGAGCGCACTTGTTACCAAAGCCTTGGTTTGTTCGAACACTTCGATTTGGGAGCTGTCTTGTTGGAACACGTGGTCAAACTCAAATTGATGTCTTTGACCTGCCCCGTTCAGGAGTTTCCCGTCGCTCCCAAGCTCGCCTCCCACGACCAAATCTAGAGTCTCTGGGTCATTTTCGCGAAAGTAAACGGCCTGCGAGCTCTGTTCTGACTTGAGTTCGACAGCTTGGATCGGACGCACCCGACAAAAGACTCGAATATTCCCTTGTATCTCCATGAGGCGGTTGTGAAGCTTTCGTCGAGTTTGCATCTCTTGAGTGTATAGTTCCGCAACGCGAGCCTTCTCGGCATTTGCTTGCCGAATGGCCTCAAATCCCTTTATGAGAAGTTTGTCAGATAATAGGCAAAGCTTTTATGGAAAGGCAATAACTTACCGCTTTTTCGGCTTCTTCGTATGCTGCGCGTTTTGCAGCCTCGACGATTGCGTCTTGTTCATGCAGCTTCTTCTCCAGATCAGCGATGAGGTGCTTAGCTGCATTGAACTCGTCCTCACGCTCTTTCGACACAGCTTGCAGAGCTTTTAGATCGCGCTCTAAAACTCGAAGATCCCGTTTCAAGGTACGTTGTTGATCGTCTGCCTCAGCTTTCAGTATCGCAGACACCTGTACTTGCTCCTCAACCTTTCCTTCTAAGGCCGAGTTTTCTTTCTGCAGGATGCGCACTTCTTCTCTCGTTGCATTCAGTTCATTCTCCTTCGCTTCTAGTTCAGCGTCTCGAGCAGAGAGTTCGCGCTGATGCTCCATGCACCTCAATTCAATTTCACGAGCGTGTTCGGCTAATGCTGAGCTGAGTTGATTTCTCAGAGACACTGTTTCGGTTTCGCTGATTCTTACTTGATCCATCAAGTCTGCTACCTGACTCGTCAAGGATTTCACTTGATCCTCAGCGATCGAGAGAGCTTTGCTCATGACCGCTGCGTCTTTCTCTTCTTCTTGTTCCTTCTTCGCTTGACGCACAAGATCGCCTTCGAGCTTTTTGATAACGGCACGCGCTTCACTAAGATCGTCAGAAACCTTCGCAAGTCGGTCACGATGCGAGGCCAAATCCTCTTCAAGACCCACAACCTTTGCGGCCTCCTCGTCCTTTGATCGCCGGAGCTCATCAATTTCTTGAATCATTGTTTGTTTCTCTTCTGACTCGATTGCTTCACGCTTTTCAGATTGATCGAGTTGTAAGTCAACCAATTCCTGTCGAATTGACTCGTTTGTCTTTCGAAGCTGTATCGAATCTTCTTTTGACTCTGCTAGTGCTGTTTGCAATTCAATGATCGTTGCCTCCAGCTTTTCTATCCGAGCAGCTTTGTGTTGTGATTCCGTCTCAATGTCTTGATTTTCCAGAACGACATTCCGAGATAGCGTTTCTGCCTGCTGATGGACTTGCTCGCTCAAGATCTTCAGTTGATCTTCAAGTTTCATAATCAGCGCGTCGTCCGCGCTTTTCTGGCCTTCGAGTGCTGAGTTGCTTTTCTTCAGCTCTTCAACTTGCGTCATTAGAGTTTCTACGTCTCCGTCAACACGTGATCCTGTTTCGGCACTTTTGGTATTGAGTTGGATGTTGTAGGCTTCAAGCTCTTTGTTCTTCAGCTCAAGTTCGAGGACTCGCGCCTTCAATGTCTCGAGTTCAGCCAATGAAGGAGAAGCAGCTCCGCTGCCTCTGACATACGTTTGGCGGCCAGATGATACCAACGTTGACCGACTATCAGCGACGTCGAGGTCGCTATACTCTTCGTATCCCTTACTGCTGCTCTCCGTTGCCAACGTCGACGGCGCTTCATATCCTTGATAGTAATCTGCCGCCAAATCCGCTGCATTGTTTCGCCACCCGTTGGCATGGTCAAAATCAGAACTAGCGTAGCTCAACCTGCCTTCCGCTGTCTCGTAATCATCCTGCCAAGCAGAGGCAACTGCACCGTCCCCATACCCTCGCTGCTGATCGTAGTAGCTCGCTGTGTGTAAGCCTTGGCTTGAAGAAAGATCGTCTGATCGTCCCCCGTACGAGTTGCGCCGCTTGTATTCCTCGACGCGACGTCGAAAGTACTCGTCCAACGGATGGTCCCACTGGCTCACCCCAGTCTCGATGTGGTAGTAATAAGGCGAGTTTGTCGACGACGCATGTTGGAGAACCCATCCGTCGGGCAGTTGCGCAACCAACGAGTCCCGGGCGATCCACATGAGCTCTGGCTGGGTGCGCGGGTTGATGCCGAGCCGCTGCGCGTGCTCCAAGACGCCCTGTCGAAACAGTTCTGGGTTGTCCTGTTCCAGCATCGCCGTGTCGTCGTCGATGTAATGCGCCGCGCCATGGATCATTCCGTGCGACGGCGTGGTCGGGACCAGCCCCGTCGCGAGATCGTGCCACGAGCCGGCCGAGGACCGGCTGAGATCGCGCGCCGAGTGCGAGCCCCGCGAGTCGTAGCCGTTGCGGCTTGTGTCGCTGCGAGGGCTGAGCACGGGGTCTGTCTCGCGGAAGCCGCGTGGCTGGCTCTCACCTTCGAACGCCATCTCCAGCATCTGGCGCTGGGACGGCGGGCGGCGCGCCGAGCCCGGCGAGAGCGCCGCGGCATGGGACAGTTCGCGCGCGCTGAGCGGCGGTGGCAGGTGGCCATGGGGCCCGCGCGGAGACTGCATCGCCTACTTTGTGCAGAGGAATGGTCATGTTTCCCCCCATCCTCCTCTTTTTGCCGTCTGTCTCATGGACGCACCTCTGGCCTCTGGATCCCCACACGGGACAAATGGCAGGGAACCCTACAGACGCCCGTGGATGTGGACCGAGTTGCTTGGTGGAGAGACGGCGGACGCCCCGCAGACACACGGCACACCCTTCCGGAAAGGGGGTCTTTTCGCGCCGCACCCCGAGCTTTTCCCCTGTTTGAAGCGACGACCGGTCGGGGCCATCCACGTAGAAAAAGTGGCTAGACGGGCTCTAGTCGGGGATTCCTCTACATGGACATGACTATATATGTAATTTACACTGTGATGTGCACCACATGGATGAGTTCCCTGGAGAGTTACGAACCGATGTATAGTTTGGTTAGGATGGAATCTCGCGTTTTTGGGTTGGCTGCATTTTCCTTCCTCCCCCTCCCCAGCGAGACACAGGAACTCAGGCCGCTGGCCGGTGCGGGGACGGCTCTGCGCACACAACCCACAGATCCGTATCGCGACAATGGACGACACGAGTGCGTTTGTGGGAAAAGGTTTCCGTTCGTTGTTTTCGGCCGGACTAATCGACGTGGCGTGGTGTGTGAAGTAGCGACGGCGAGCGACCGCCAGGGCATGTGGTCCATGATCAAGCAAGGCTACGAGGGGCTCGTGATGACCGTGATCCGTCCGATGCGCGCCGTCTACGCCGTCGAGGAGCTCGGCCCGACGCGCCTACTGCTGGGCGACACGGTCACGCACCGCGAGGACCTGCAGCTCAAGAACCCGGCGGGCTATACGATCGAGTGCAGTTGGTGGAAGCCCAAGGCCAGCACCAAGAAGGCGTGCGTCGCGCATGGCGATCTTTTGGAAAAGGGGTCTCAGCCGGGACTGACGGGTTTTTGTGTTGTTTCGAAGGAATGCCACCAAGTTGCCGTGTATCGTCGTGCTCCACGGGAACAGCTCATGTCGACTTGGCTGCCTCGAGATCGTGAGCTTTGCGATCCCAGCCGGCTTTACCGTGTTTGCGCTCGACTTTTCGGGCTCGGGGCTTTCCCAGGGCAAATACGTGTCGCTCGGCTACCACGAACAAGCCGACATTGAGACGGTCGTCAAGCACATCCGCGCCAGCGGCGAGGCGTCAACAATTTGCCTGTGGGGTCGAAGCATGGGCGCAGTGGCCTCGCTGTTGTATGCGCAACAGGACACGCAGATCAGTGCGATGGTGCTGGACTCGCCCTTCTCGAGCTTGCCTCAACTGGCCGTGGAGCTCGTCGAAGACGGTAAGCTGGGTGTGCCCAAGATCGCCGTAAAACTCGTCATGCGCCTCATTCGGCGCGATATTAAGCGCCGCGCAAAGTTTGATATGTTCAAGCTTAAACCGATTGCCAAGGTTCACAAGTACGTAATTTACTCACGATCGACGTTGGCCGCGTTCTCACATTGTATGTGCTTCTCCGCATACCAGGTGTTCGATCCCTGCTTTCTTTGTGATAGGGCAGCAAGATGAACTCGTTGGACCACACCACGTTGAGGCCATGTACAAGCTCCACAACGGCCCCCACCAGCTTTTCCAGTTTCCGGGCGGTCATAACAGCCCCCGGCCAATTAACTTTTTCATCCAGGCCTTGCAGTTTCTCCGCGTGATGGTCGGTCTATTGCCGCTTCCATCTGAACTGTTCAACAACCTGGGTGCTGCATCGCCTTCGTCGTCACCAAAGCCTACGCGGGCGAAACCACCTGTGAAAGTGTTCAAGAATCCACTCAAACCTGGCGTTTCGGTTGAATCCGTCCACCAAATGACCGTGAAGGAGTTGAAGGAAGCGATCACAAGCGTCGGGTATGGTGACGTGCCGTGCGTTGAAAAGAAGGACTTGATTGACTTGGTGTTGAAGCTGCACGCGCGCCATGTTCGATCCAAGCAACATGCTGAGCTCTACAGTAGTGACGACCTTAACGTGCCAGACGGTGGGACACAACCATCCAAGCCATCCACCCAAAGTCCACCTCAGAAAGCTAAAGGGGTCGAGCCTGTGCACCCTTGCAAGTCAGCGACCTCGGAATCAGTGAACGATTCTGCTCGACCACGGCGGTATAGTGACAGCAGCGCCGAAGTCACACCAATCTCATCATCATCCCCGACAGCATCAGCTTCAAAGCCGTTCCCAATGAAGGCATCGACCTCCAGTGTGCTGTCCGACGTTGAGCTGTCTCGAGAACTCAGTGGCGATGATATGCGAAGCGACGGAGAAGAGGATGAAAAATCGAGAGGCTAGGAAGATCGTTGCTCGCACATGACCGGAACAACCGCGCATTGCTCGGAGTTGGGACAGTTAATTTCATCGATTGCTATCCTTTCAGATCGAATGCGATGGTGCAATGTGTAAGAATACAGCACTCGCCACATCAGACAAAAATAGGGCGATGGTGCGATATGATACCAGTCAAAACTCAATTGAAAGCCAGTCCAGCTCGCGTTGACCCAACCGGCAAGTAGTCGTGCTGGCTCGTCTCCGACCTCAAAGGTCTTATCCTGAACTGTGTGAGGGGCCAAGATGAGATGAAACGGAGGATATCACGAAGACACATGGGATGCAGCTGCACACCTGACATACGGGTCGGAAAGCAGACAGCTCGAAGACGAGAAGAAGAATAGCGAATCGCTTTCGCGGTGTTCATGAACATGGGACGAGGAGGGCCCCGCCCGCTTTATTCAGCGCCGTGGTCGAAGGCATCGCCCAATCCCTGTCTGAAGTCAGTTCGTCTCTTGATCCTTCACGCAAACGGTGCACGCCTATCTGACCATGGAAGGGTACTTGATCCGCTTACCTTCGTGCGCGTGGAACATCGAAGATGACTCAGCAGCGATGACGGCGCGGAGTCGGCGATCGCGACGGAGCTGCAAACCGCAGGCGCGGCTGCTGTACTACATCCTCGGTGAAGGATACCTCGAGGGCTTCGCATCCCCAGACGACATCGAACCCGTCGAATCCTTCCAGTTGACCTCGTTTGAAGTGGAGGTGGATCCAGTGTACTCCATGCTCATGTTCAAGGTCTCGACGTATGAGAAGAAAGCCGTCCCACTGCTGTCTCCACCTAGTGGGCATGGTCACGCCATGAGCGACATCAGCGATGATGAAAATGAAAATCGCAGCAAGGATGCGCCCGGCTCGTTCTCATCCCCAAGTGGTTCGACGCTTCTGCTTTTCGCCGGCAACAGAACGCTTGTGGAGCTCTGGTGTAAGAAGCTTGTCAACTGGAACCGTTATGTCTTCGCTGGAGCTCCGAATAGCGCTGACGAGAGCATCTCAGTCGACGCTAAGAAGGAGCTCATTAGCGCGTTTCACGAAAAGAACAACCATGGGATGTTTTCCGTCTTGTGCCAGCTCCAGGACTGTACGACATTAACACCATCCGATGGTGCTGGGCCTACTGCGGTCGATCTCGTCGATCTAGCAGCAACGGTCACTGTGCAGCAATTCCGGCCACCACCGCTACCTCTCCCAGTTCCAGTCACTAGTAACCCCAAGGTGGAAGAAGACACCGCCAAGCCGGCAACAAGAGGTGATATCAAACCACTGTGGATGCTTCTCCATCGTGGATCAAGTCGACGGATCCGCTCGGTGCCAATGAGCAAGTGACCGCTCCCTCAGCTGTACGTCATGTGGATATGTCCGACATTCTCAACAACCATCACTTTCCACCAACGAATACTGCTCAATGTTATATCTATCTATTCCTCGTCCACATTGATCACAACAGTACCGTCCATCCGATTCCAGTGTTCCCCACTACACAAGAGTTGTCGATGGTAAACTCCTGTCATCAGGAGGCTGTCCCCTGTCTCTCGTGATGTCCCTTCGGGCGGCGTTTCCCAGTGCGCCACGTCGCCGCGGATATCTCCACTCATGAAGACACGATATCGCATCTCCATGCGAATATCCGCCGCCACCACGTCGGCCGGAGAGCTGCCCTCAGAATGCACGAGAGCGTTGTGACGATTGGAAATATTAATTTGAATCGGACCGATCTGCGTCGCCTCAACCGGGCAAAAACAAACTTGCCCAGTGCCGTCGGTGGGGCTAAGCCCGACCGCCAATCGCATCGCGTCCAATATGTCACCGCCGCCTTGGGTCCGTGAGCTCGTGACCAAGAGCAACCGCATAAACTGCATCGCGTCGACCGGTGTGAGCGTAGAAGCAAGCCTCGTGATCTCCATAAGCAGTGCACCGACTATTTCCTCAACGCAGAGCCCACTGTAGACGATACCATTGATCTGGAGGCAATCGCGGCGCAAGTCTTTAAGAGCCTGGGTTAGTGTCCAGCTCTTGACTCGCTCGACACGTGCCTGGCCTCGGCTCATTGAGTCAACGTAACTATGGAGCCAACGTAATGGCACACTTAGATTGCGCGCTTGGATTTTGCTGTTGGCTGTGCCCGGAGCTGAGGTGACCGCCGAGTTCAGTAGCTTGCACTGAGTAATCTCAGTCTTGATTGCCAAGATCCATTGGTCAGCCTCGAGCTGGGTCGCCACGTCCATGATGAGGCGCAGTTTGCCGTTGGTGTCGAAAAGAGCGAACGCGTGGCGCGTCGCACCATCTTTGGCCTCAGCACTCGCGGTTTCGCCCCGACGGACATTCCACTTGCTCGCTATCAAGTCGATGGTGGTGTGGGGCGCGTTCTCCTTGAGGAAGCGTCTGTGGTCTTGCTCCTCAGCTGGGTCGAGGGCATTTGAGGCGCTACCACGCATTGCCAATTCAAAGACAAACTCCTCGCATAGCTTCTGGTGGGCAAAAAGCAGGAGCTTGGCGCCATCGCAAAGGCACGCATACACGCGACGCTGATTACGCCATAGCGCGACCCACTCGGCCACGTCCACATAGCCCTGCATAATGACGGGTAGCTCCGTTCCGTGTACTGATCGTGAAATCAACGGATACATCCAGCGCACTGACAGGGATGGTGTATTGCCGTCACAGTTAGCGTCGCTGCACACCAGCTCGGAGGTTTGGCTGGCAAGCGCCTGGACCACGGGGAACAGCGAAGCGATCGGCTGAGGACCAAGTCGACTGTAGATGTCCCGCACTTGCATCAAGAGCTGCCGGCAAAGCGATTGCACCGATTCAAGACGATCAACGCAGTCAAAGCTGGCGCGCAGGAAAAAATCGCGAGGCATCATGCGAGTGAGCGCGTCGTCTTTGCGGGCAGAGGAGGCGCGAAGCCGACGATGCGAGGATATGGGTACGGATCGCGCAAGCCGGCCAACTCCCGACGAGAGCCGCCGGCGCGGTGGTCGAACCGTGGAGTCTTTCCGAAGAACACGCTCTGTAGAGGGTTCAGCATCGGGCAGATCGGTACTGTCCAAGTCGGAGCTCAATGTCTCGGGCTCATCCAACTCGAGCCCATTCTTGTCATGGAGTGGAGGGGAGGAACATTGAGCGGGCTCGCCCTTCACCGCGCGCCACTCCAGGATGTCGTACTCGCACACACCGGCGTCTGGGAGTACGTCTGTCTCTCGAAACACTACGCAACAATCCCCCGCGTTATTTTCTGTAGTACCATCCAACTTGAAACAGTATACTTCCTACCAAACCCGCTCCGCACGAGCGCGAGCTCCCACCGTTCTGGCGTCTCGCCCCCATACTCTGTTCTATGGGAAGCGCGTGCCTCCTGGATACGGGCGATCAGTCCACCCGCTGTGGTCTCACTAGAGACAGGCACGCGCATCAACGTGTCGTCCGGGAGGACGACGCTGGAGCGATCCACACCAAACGCGAGTCAAGGTTCGATCAACCAGGAGGGAAAACAACCCGATCCACGCACCGTACGTCCACCGGCGGTGGCATTGGCGTGGTGCCCATGGCGATTCGAGATGATTGTGTTGGACAGACGGAGCGAGAGAGAGAGAAGAGCGCCGCTTCGAACGAAGGGATCCCTTGCAAAAGTGAAGCCATTCTTCTGGATAAAAACTCAGGGTTTCGCGATTCTGAAATGGTATATTACAGAAATAGACATCGCTCAAAAGCCCAGGCGGATGCCGAGCCCACCGAGCAGGTTGCTGATGAGCCCGCCGCTCCGGGTGGCTGCCGTGCGCGTGGGCGAGGGCGCGTTGATGTTGTTGTTGTTGTTGATGTACGTGTTGGCGTTGGCGTTGGTGTTGGTGTTGGTGTTGGTGTTGGTGTTGGTGTTGGTGTTGGTGTTGGTGTTG
>JAADVT010000698.1:0-17280 GCA_023335895.1 Pythium rishiriense
CCCCCCCCCCCCCCCCGTCAATACCAAGACGCCATGACCACGCCGTCGCCGCCGTCGAGCGCGAGGGATTTCCCCACGATGCGCGAGCGCATCGCCGTGTTGAGCACCAATGTATGGGGGAATTCTCCTGCATCAGCCCCCTCTTCGATTATATCGCGCTAAAACCGTGTGGCTGTAGCTCTTCGTCCGGCCCGAGGGGATCCACAGCGGTGCCTGGTTTGGCGCCGGCGACCACAAGGATCTCCGCGCGTCGCTGCTGCTGCGCAAGATGCGTGATCTGGACCTCGTCATCCTCCAGGTACATCCATGAGTTGCGTCACGAGAGCCGTAACCCGTCTTTCCACGTATTGATGCGTTGGTGTGTGCTCCATCAAACAGGAAATGTTTGAGGCCGGCGTCCGCCAGCGACGCTTTGTGCGGCGCGCGTTCGATCTCGGCTTCAAGTACCACGCCGGCTCGGTCTGGCCATCGCTTACGGATACCAAGTTGATCGACGGCGGGCTGCTCATTCTCAGCCGCTTCCCGATCGTGGAGCGCGCGCAGCACGCATTCTCCCAAGGCTCGGGCAGCGACGGCATCTGTGCCAAGGGCGTGCTGTATGCGCGCGTGCAACTCTCGCCCGATCTCTCCGACTCGCTCCACGTGTTCACGACCCACACACAGGCCGGCGACCGCACACGCGAGTACAACATCCGTACTTCCCAGTTGCAAGAGCTCAAGACGTTTGTGGCCCACACGCTGCGCGATGATCCGTACTCACCATTATTGATCACGGGCGACTTTAACCTCGACGCGCGCCATGATTTGACCCCCGCCAAGGACCACGTCCTCTCGAAGAAATGCAACGAGAGCCTTGCGTACCAGACACTGTTCAGCGATCTCCACTCGGTGCTCGCTGCCGGACGCAAGCTTGTGGATCTCATGAAGCTCCACGACACGACCAAACTGCCGGGCAACTTGCACCCGATCACGAACGGTGACGGCCACGCGTCGCTCGTCCACTCGGGCGACCCGCTCTCGCACGACAAAGACGGCAAGTGCATCGACTACATGTTCTTTAGCCCGGGGATCCGCGAGCGCCGTTCGGTGAGCGGTGATATCCCCACGCTCCACTTGAGTATTGTTCCCGAGTGCACCCGCGTGGACCACGGCGATGTGGCATCCATTGTCGGCAACCCCCACGGCGACGACGATGATGGTGACGCTGATAGTGACGCACGAAAACTGCCGATCACGCATTTGTCCGACCACTATGGGCTGCGTACCGCGTTTGAGATCGAGCTGACCCCGATCGGGCGCCCGGACGGCTCGCCGGCGCCGCCTGACATGCGGCTCTGCGAGGTCCTCCAGCTCCACTTCCCGCCGCGGGCGTTTGCGCAGCGCACCAAGACGTTGTGGCAGTGGAAAGTGCGCGTGGCGTTGCTGTTGATCGCGCTGGCATCGAGCTCGGCGCTGTATGTTGTGGGCCGCGTCGTGCGCACTGCGATCACTGGGACGGCTGCATAGAGTGCGTTGAGGGGGTTGACATCAAAAAGCGCATGGAGGAAATAGACGAGGATGGATGAAAGAGAATGCCGCTTTGTTGGGGTTGGGATCCTCCTCGTGTCCAAGCGGCAAAAACGCACAGAGGAGGTCGAGAGGGAAAAGAAAAAAATCGGGGGAATCTATCGCATCCATCCAACTGATGGACCACCTATCAATGGAGAGCCACGGAGAAGCGTGGCTCAATGGAGATCTAGAGAACGACTTGGCAGTCAAGTCGCTCCCATTGCTCGTGGGGCTCGTCGCTTACGCAAAGGCCTTCTCGAAGTGCGCAATGAGGTACTGCGCGATCGTGTACGAGAACACGAGCTTGGGGCCGACAACACTGAGCTTGGGCACGAGACCCTTGAAGAGCGCGCCGGCGCCCTCGTTCTTGAGGAGGTTCTTGATGACCGTGGCGCCGCTCTCGGGCGAGTCGAACGGACGCGCCTGGACGCGGGTCTTGATCACATCCAGCGGCTGCGACACTGTTCCCATTTCACACACCATCACACATTAGTATTGGACCCCACAAGACATATTCCTTGATGACTAAAACCAAGGCACGTACCAATGATGGAGGCCGAAGCACCGGCGACCGAGCTGAGCGCGAACTGGAGGAAGCTGGCGTCGCTGTGCTTTTCGAGCTTGAACACGTACTCCATCATGAGCGCGTTGCAGCCAAAGAGTGCGAACGAGCCCGGCGCGTTACGCGCGGCGGTCCAGCCGGCGCCGCGGTAGAGCGCAAAGCCCTCGGCCTTGACAATGTCGACGATGCCGCGGCCGGCGATGGCCTGCGGGTTGGCCTGCGCGCGGATCTTGAGCACGTCGAGCGGCAGCAAAAAGATCTCGCCAATGCCCACGAGCGAGCCGGCCGTGGCCTGCATCATGACCTTGGCGTTCTTCTCGCTAAAGTTGTTGGTGAAAATCTCGGCGTGGTTCTTCTTGATGTAGTCGCGCACGATCGGCTGGCCGCCAAACTTGTAGATGCGCTGCGTGATCTTGTAGCCGGCGGCAAAGCCCAGGCCGGGGAACAGCGACCGGTAGCGCTGGAGCAGCGGCTTGTCGACGGCGTCACGGAAGATGACCTGCGAGAAGCCGCGCACGCCCGAGACGTTCTCCTTGTTGGTCATGAGGCGCTTGGCGACCGTGTCCACCGGGTGGAAGAGGAAGAGCTCGGTCACGCCGGCGGCGGTCGAGCCGATGAAGCGTGCGGCGCCAGCGCCACCCTTGCTGTCCGACGGAGGAGGCGACATGGTGAGTTCTGAGGAGAGGTGTGGAGGGGAGGAGAGGAAGTGAGGATTCTGAGGCGGAGGAAGGAATGGAGGAAATGCGGTGGCTGACGTTTTTTGTTGGACGGATGTCTGGATCTGCCTCGGGGGATAGTCCCGAGCCGGTCTATCTGAACAAGACCCGACCAACGAGTGGGCCACGTTCGGGAGCGATGCGGACCGCTGACGCTGTGCCCGTCAACTTGAAGCAAAGAAATGTGGTGCACACGAGAAAGGACCATTCGTCCACGATGGAATTGCAATTCATGGTATGATCTCAATTCAAAGAATTGCACTCCATGTTGAACTTGGGAATCCGACGTGGAAAAAAAGATGGCGCGTCGACAAAACCCTTTCGAATCCGATCGCCTATCAAATGTGTGACATGTGCGAGGTCGTGAAAAATGTAGCCATGTTCAGCACCACCGCACAACCACTCGGTCTCTCTCCCTCGCTCACTGGCTGTGTGACACTGGTGTGGACACGGACGCGCTGAGGCGGCGTACCACTGACGCAACAGTTGACACCGTGCTGAGACTGCTCTGCGCTCGACGCGCGCGGCGCTTGGTCGTGAGCTTCCACTCGCGCTTGCGGAGGCTCTTGTTCGTGAGCAGATGCTCGACGATCTCCACAAAACCCATGTGGCTCGCGTACAGGTATGCCGGCATACGCGAGGTCTTCGTAGTGGACGCGCCGTCGTCGTGGACCTTGGTCACGGTTATCTCAAATTCATCGTTAACGTCTGCTCCCGGAGGCAATGTACGTTCAAGCGCCTTGAATTGCTGGAGATCGCCTTGACTCTCGCGTACGGCGTTGTGGTACGGATGCTGTCGGATTTGCCGTTCGTCAAACCTGACTCGCTTTTGCTGGATGGCAGGTTTGAGATTGCACAGTTCAGCGGCTGTCGATAGCATATTCACGATCTCGGCGGTCTTGGAGTCATCGACGCCGAGTCCACGCAGAACGGTCATGCCTGTGGGTCCGTCTGGTTCGTGCTCAGGCTGGTCCCCCAAGAGCGAGTTGGTGCTCGTCAAACGAGTAATCAGCGAGTTCACGTCTGTAGCGCCGGCAAGAAGCCCGCTTGCTGCTTGTTTCATGTCCCCCATAAAGTCGCTGTGATTGGCACTGATGAGGAGAGTCGGGTCCACTGGCTCAAACATGTCCTGCAACGCGTAGACGGCTTGGCCACCTCCGACCATAACGAGCATTGACGACACCAGCGCCCAATTGCGTCTACACCGACGTCGATTCAGTTCAATTTCCTCGTTGCGGCGGAGCGACTCGCGAAGGTCCTGCACATTCCGTTGAAGCGACTCGAGCTGGTTGTCCAGCCTGTCGACGCGCCATTGCACATGGTCGGTTGTGCGTTTCAAGTCGATCACCCATGCTGCTGTCTCCATATTGATTTGCGAGTTGAGAATCCGGTAGTGTTCGTACTCCAGTGGTGTCAGGTAACCATGTTCACTTGCCTGGCGGAGTGCGACATTGAAGAACGCACTTGCCATGGTGTCAAGCACGAGCTTGTTTTCAAGGATGTGTTCACAAGTCGCTCTGATCAGCACTGTCAACCCTCTCTTGTCATCTTGCAGGCAGCTTTGAGCCTGCGAGAACAGCAACGGTAGATCATACACACTTGTCACGTGCGAGACAAGATCGTGGAATTCTTGGGCTGTAGGCTGGTCTTCAGACGCGAGCGCAAGCAGCCCATCTTGGAAGTCATCCTTCTTTTTCAAATGCGTCAACAGCGAGTGCATCCGCTTTTGTGCGTCTGGGTCCTTCACACCATCCACCAACTCGAATAGCGTTTCTGCCTTCATCTGTCGTTGTGAAATACGCCTCACAGGGTCTACCTCATCAGTTGGTTCTTCGGTGGCGATTGCGTGCGTGAGTTTCTGTCGACCTGGTTGTGCGTGTTCCCCGAACGGGTCGAACATCGCTTCCCGCACGAGCCACTCCAGCAAATGTGTTTGCTCCCGATATACAGCTCGCTCTACCAGCGACGGCTGCCGTGTTTTGTATCTAGCCATGAGGGTTCCAACAGGCACCTTGGCAGCTTGAGCGTATGCCTCCACAACGTCGACAATCCGGCCACAATCTTCAGTCTCAATGAGCAGTTCGACCATTTTATGCAGTAGAGATTCATCGGTGACCACGAACTCCGCGTACTTGCACCACAGAGCGAGCGCGATTGGACGTCGATCTTTTTTGAGAGCTTGGCGGATCATTCGAGGGACACTTTGATTATCAAGCGGCTCTACCGGGCTTGCGGTCTCCAGGATTGTAAGTTCGGCCTTCGCAATGCGATCTTGGGTCCACTCCTTCAAAACTGAGAGACGCTGGATGTAGCCATCGATGACAGGTCCGCGCGGTACGAAGTAATCAACCGACAGCGGTTGTCCGCATGACTCGATCACAGCTTTGCCAAGTTGTGCGACTTCTCCGAATTCACACAGGATACCGACCGGGTATACAACTCCGCGGCCGACGACCCCATCAACTGCTTTCCCAACTTCACGCAACATCACAACCAATTGCTCGCAGCGATCGGGGTACCACCATTTCGAAGTTGAGACTTGGATCGCTTCTTCAACGGTAGCTTGGATCGCCCGGGTGCTTGGCTGCGCGGCTGTCGAAGGTCGGACACAGACAAATGCATCGCCAGAAGGTGCCAGCTGACAAAGCACCTCACGAACCTCGGAGCGCGCACTATTACCTGCCGTAATGCCGGATACGTCACTCACTGTCGTACCAGCTTGGAACTGCCTTCCGGTGCTCGTAATCAGCACGAGAGTCGTGACAATGGACGCGCCACTGTGCGCGCAGATCCCCCGGACGTCAACAATAAATTCCTCCTCAAGAAGATCGATCTCCACTTGTGGCGGCGTTGTCGCAGCACAAACTGCAGTCTTCGTAACGTCGCTTTCGCGAATTTCATCCGTGATACAATGGCGATACACCAACTGGACGCCATCAAAGTGGGTGGTTGTGCCCCACACTTTGTAGGACATCGCATACACAGGCAACAAGTCAAGCCCAGTGTCTTCTACCCCATGACGAGACGAACCAACTCACGTACAGCGCACGCGGACGACGCGATAGTGTAGGTCGAGCACATGGCCCGAGTCGGTGAGCCCGAGGCTCTCGCGGCCGACCTGGAGGATCGAGTCCATCGTCTTGAGTGGCGGCGCGAGGAACGTCGCGAGCTGCATGGCTTTGGAGCTGTTGTTGGCGGCGCCAGAAGGCAACTGAGAGCCTGTCACACGGCCATGCACGGGCGGAGATCGATCTCAACGCCAGCGCAGCCGCCAAGTCTCATCGCGTGCCAGCGCAGTGCTGGAAGATGCGCCTCTCTCGACTCCCATCCCCCGATCGGGTGATTCACGGTCAAACAGTACACGGCCTCGCGTGAACTGACTGAAGTGGCTACATATTCCTGTACAAGAGCGTCGTCATGCTATTGTAGAGAATTTATTTCCAACACATTTGTTTTAAACATACATGTATCCAACAACCGGGGATATTTCTTGTTTGGAACACCCCAGTCACTCAAATTGAAGTTGCCGTCGGGTGTCCGCATCATCCATTTATCATTCGACTCCAAGGGGAAATCCGACTGCGCAGCGGATGGCGACGTCAGAGGAGACCGCGTGGCGCGACCGCGCCATCCACGCCCACGCAGCACTCGATTGTTCGACGCACGGCGACGGAGGAGGCGGCGGAGGCAAGCGACCGCTGGCGGAGGAGGAGGAGGAGGAGGACAAGCGCGCCGCGACGAGGTGAGTGCATTCCACTAAACCCAGCCGCTACCCACGGAGCGTGGGGTCGACTCACCGGTTTTATGGCTGTAGTGATGAAGACGGTGATGCTGGTGTCGGTGTACCGTGCGGAGAAGAAGAAGCGTTTGGGTGGATGGAGCACATCGACGCGGCGACTGGTGTGGCGTGCTATGTACACTCGCACACGGGCGAAGTGCGCTGGCCTCCACACGATCAACATCAAGAACGGTCGATGCCAGGCGTCTTTGTATCTACGGGGTGTGTGTATGAAGGGCCTTGGAGCCCGTGGCACCCGCAGTTGGTCATGCTGCCAACGGGGATTACTCCAGCGCGGCCGCATTCTTCTCGGATCGACTCATGGCGTGGAGGCTATGCTCGCTATCCAATGAATTACGCAAGCCACGGCATACTAGAAGACTCGAATGTACCAGCAGATCAAGCCGCACAGATTTTACAGCTCGAGTATCGCGTACTGCCTTGTACTTGGGAACAGTCCGTTTACGGGCCACCGTTTCTCGAGCCATTCCCGGTACTCGTTCTCCGCCCGATCATGAAACAAGATGAAACACCTAGTGGTGGCTATGAGTATGTGGCTCCCGAACCTCAAGCATCGTGGCCAAGCGCGCAGACGTGGTATACAGCGCATGCGTCACCTGTGTTCGGCGCGGCCTACTCCAATATTGGTCCCCAAGCTTACTTTCCAGGTATGCTGACTCAAGTCCAAGAAGCACATTATCTACCGGGTACGTTTTCCACCTTGGTTTGAGCTTCCAATGACTAGTTATCGACTTGCATGGCTTCCACAGAGCATATCGAGCAGTCCACGCATTTCGTGGAGAAGGCACATAATCGACGTGGATACAGTATCCGCCAGGCTCGCAAGCTGATGAGAGAGCTTGGACTTCAACCAAAGAAACCGAAAAAGGCTTATCAAGCCAACGAAGACGAAACATGCAACCCTCATGTATCTCCGCAAGGTACGATCGTGAATAATCCTTTTCGCGCGGGCACTGCGAAATTGTTCCTTTACTCACCCCAACTTGTAGATCGAGAGTTCAAAACACTTGTCGACGATCTCCATCGAATGCGACTCTCCCCACCAGCGATCCGAGCCAACTAGACGCCCATCGGCTCGAGAACAACCAACCCCACCGTGCACACCGTGCGGAGGAGACAGCCAGCCCACACTTTTCACGTTATTGTAAATCATAGAACTGTGTGCTGCCTCGATTATCGTTTTTCATAGCATACTAGGTTTTATCACCCGCTGACCGCACAAAGGCGAGAAAAAAACCTTGTTCTTCTCCGGGGAGGAGTGACGGTCACTATTTTATGCGTGCACACACAACAGGCGACGAGGAAGCCCGAGACACCAACCCCCAAATCCGTCGCCGCGGTCGAGACGCAGGGAGATGCTGGAGACGAGAGAGCTGCGCCCGCTGCTGGCGATCCTCAACGTGAGTGGCACACGCAGATAGACAGGCCGCGTCGCGACGGCGCCAGGGTCCCCGTGGTTCTGGCGGACCACAGCGTCCCCGACGCGCGTGGATGCCGTGACACGCCTCCCCCTCTTCGAGGGGGAGGGAAGGGAAGGGGGGGGGAAACGACCCCCTGTGTGCATCGCTGCCGTTGCTGTGAAGAAGACAACTGACGACGAGTTTGCTTTTGTTTTTTGTGGGTTTCGGTGGCGAGCAGGAGGACGACAAGCCGCTGGAGCAGGTTGCGAGCGCCTTCTTGCGCTCGTTCAGCAAGAATGACCATTTCAAAGTCGGCTGCACGATCTGCATTTTGCTGCAGGACAACTTGCTCACGAGTTCCCAGGTGCGAGCCGTCGTCCACGCGTTCTCTCTCTCTCTCTCTCTCGGATCCTTTGATTGCTCATGTGGAGTTTGGCGTTGTGACAATTGTAGCGCATTGTGGGCTTTTCGATCCTGTGTGACCTCTACCGCAACGAGTCGACTGGCACGAATCCGTTCATCCCAGTGTTTCTGGAGGCGCTCGAAGTCGGCAGCGATCTCGGTGAGAAAAAGTTTATCGTCCACTTGCTGAGTTCGGCGCCCGCGAGCCGTGACACGAACAAGAAGAGCGCCAAGGCCATTCTCACCGAGTACCGAGCCAACCCGGCGCAGAATGTGGTCTTTGACATCCAGGCGCTGCGCGCCGTGTACAAGGAGCGCACTCCGCCGGTCCCGCAGTTCCGTGCTGCTGGCATCCGGAACGCCATCACCGACACGGAGCTCGACTTGCAGGAACACCTGAACAATGGCGCAAACGTGCACGTCGCGCCCAACGACGTCAGCGCGCTCAACGTGCCGTGTGCCGAGGAACTCACGATCGAGCAGATGGGGCTGACGGCGGATACCGGTGCGACGACCTCGCCGACCTCGCTGTCACTGCTCAGTTTTGAGCCCAAGTTTATGCGCCTCCCACCGCCGATCATGGAGCCAGAGATGACCGAGGTGAGTTTATTTCCAACTACGGATATCTGTGGTCGGGTGTACTCATAGGGGATGTGTACAGCTCATTTGGTTGAACCCGGACTACTGCCCGACGGTCCTGTGGGACGCAACAATGTTTGAGGACTCGTCCCATGGCCTCGAGCTGCGCGAGCTGATGGCGAAGGCGTTTGTCGGCCCATTGATCCCATCGCAGCAGCAGAAGGTCCTCGCGGAGCTGGAAGCCGACCCGAAACTCGTTTATCATTGCTCGCTGACGCCGCAGCGCCTGCCTGATCTCGTGGAGAACAACCCGATGATCGCGATCGAGTGCCTGCTCAAGCTCATGTCGTCGAACCAAATCACCGAATATTTATCGGCGCTCGTGAACATGGACATGTCGCTCCACTCGATGGAGGTTGTGAACCGCCTTACGACGGCAGTGGATTTGCCGACAGAGTTTATCCACTTGTACATTTCCAACTGCATCTCGTCATGCGAGAACATCAAGGACAAGTACATGCAGAACCGGCTCGTGCGTCTCGTTTGCGTGTTCTTGCAGTCGCTAATCCGCAACAAGATCATCAATGTTCAGGTACGTTCTGGCCTCTCGCGCGACAGTGTGGACTGCGCGACTCCAAGTCGGTGGACTGAATTTCTGTGTTAATGTGGTTTGGTTTGTTGGTTTAGGACCTGATTATTGAAGTGCAAGCGTTCTGCATCGAGTTCAGCCGCATTCGGGAGGCTGCAGGGCTGTTCCGTTTATTAAAGACCCTTGAATAATAGTCCGACCACCGTAGCGACAACGTACCACCACCACCACCACGCCAGTGATCACCAGCAGCAGGGATAGTGCAGATATCAGATCAGCATAAAATAGCAGCCGACTGTGAATGCCGAAACGTTTTTGGAGTTCGTGTTGACGCTGCCATGTCCCGTGGGTGCTTAAAACTGGGGAATCCCGGTGCAGACGCGCATGAGGTCGCGCGTGAGCAGGCCTTCAATGTCGTGCGAGTCGGTCTGTGTTTGCGAGATGACAATGTGATGAGCTGCCGGCGCCTCCAGCTAAAGACGGCATCGCCACGAACCTCATCCTCCCAGCGCGACGTCTTGTCGTTCCACTCGTACTTGCGCAGCCCCGAGATCTAGTACCCATCATTGTCTAGTGTGAGCGACTCCAACATCATTGCAAGAGGAACACTCCGGATTGGGCTCCGCACCGGCGTGGTGAAGTGGATCTGCTGCTTGGCCGGCACGATCTTGATCTCAAACTCCTTGGCGTCCGTGCGGATCGTGAGCACATTCTCTGCATGAATCCCCCACCAGTTAGACGCCATCATTCTGAGAAGCACGACGCTAGCTATGACTTACTCGTGGTACGATCAACGTCGAACGACTCGTTCGCCGGCGGGAGAAGTGGCTCCACGGCGGTCTCCACGCGATCCAAAAACTGCGCCGTCAGCGCCACGAACCTATCCACAAGACCGCCACCACCAGATGAGTCCATGGGGCCCACAATGCCATATCATAATCAAGCGATGGAACATACTTGTCGTTGGCGAGCTTCGGTCGCAGGCGGCGCCGGCGCTGCGTGGCGCTCGATGAGGCCGCGACGTCGGGAACTGCAAACTTGGACCGCGTGTGGCGTGGCGCCAGCGAGCCGAGAGACGCGAGGCTTCCCACACGGTGCAACGAGCTACATATCCACAACGCGGTCAATACGTCTCACGCGGAGAAGATGCCACAGCTGCCATGGCGGCTGCCACGGAACCGGCATTTTTGCCATGGTTGATCCACCCACCGGAACATGTTCGTCGGATAATGGTGGTGCAGCCGACGAATTTTGTGGGGAATTGCATTCTACTAAGTTCGCTTTCTCGACATTCGAACTTAGTGGGAGATTTCCACCACCATTTTTCGAAAGCCATCACCAGGAGATCTATGGCGCCGCCGACGACGGAGAGTGCGTCGCTGGTCGCGCGCGTGCGCGAGTCGTGCGAGGCGCAGCTCCAGCACAGCGACGCGGCGGTCCATGTGGTCGACGAGCGCGTGGCCGAGTTCGTGGAGCAGCTCGATTGGCAGCAGTACGCCGAGCTCGCGGCGCAGCAGCGCTTCCCGCTCAATTTCAAGTCGCTCGAGGACGAAGTCAACTTCCTCAGTGCGTGCCGCGCCGGCAGAGTGTGTGTGCATTCGACAACTGTGCGCAGTGGTACTCATATGAGTTTATATTGTTGTGACGGCGCCCAGCGTTGCATGCGATGCTCAACTTTGGCAGTGGCTACCGCAAGGACCTGCACAAATACTGTGACCGCGTACGTGGCCAGTGTGACATGGAAACGATTAAGACATGGTGGACATGCAACTGATTGTGCGCGTTTGAAATGACCGTCCAGGGTGCTGCTGAGACGATCGTAAGACGACGACGGTTCGTGCGATCGCGAGTCGTGCGTCACTCACTGATCCAGTCTGTGTTCGTCAACACGTCTAGCTCTTTGGTTTGATCGGCATGTACATCTCAGTACCCAAGCTAAACGCCAACTACCTCGCCAATATCAGCATCGACGTGCTTGCCAACTACTTTAGCCTCCCGCTCGACCGCGAAGAAGAGATCTCAACCGGGATCTACGTGTCCAAGCCTGTACGTGGTTGGTTTGGGTAGTTCACCTCCTGACAAAATCGGAACCAACACGCCGCGTTGTTCTCCATTAGGGTCCTCTCCGCCCCTTCGCCGAGATGATCCACAAGGTTCTCACCGAGAGCGCGGAGAAGCTGCAGCAGCTCAAGATCGACAACTTTGGCGCCTTCGTGATCGCGAACGTGCGTGCCGGCGCTGACCAGAAGCCCAGTGCCGCTCATCTCGTGGACAAGCTCGTCACGACGTTCCCGGCGTTTGACGACCACCGAACGAGCCGAGAGGGCCGCGAGGTGTACTTCCTCAAGCGTGCGCAGCTCGCTGTGTCGTTTGTCTATGCGCGTTTCCACGTGAGTGCCCACTGTCTTGGGATTTTTGCTGTTTCGATATATCCAGGACTCACAGGCATATTTTGTTCCGTAGGAAACCAACGAGGACTTCCAGTTTGACGACATCCACGCGCTCACTGCGTTCACAGACAATGTACGAGGCGCCTCCACGGGCATTCCTACTGTTTGCTATCTTGTTGACTGTGTGAATATATTTTCCTGTGTCATTAGGTGCTGCCGTGTGTGCTCCGCGCGCTTGGCATCCTGGAGGTACGACCGCCCATAGTCCACCTAACTTTTGCTCCACAGACTAACCCTCGACGTCCACCACGGCAGTACGACCCCGATCTCGCGGCGCTGATCGACCGCGGCGAAGAGCTGCCGGCCGGTGCGTCTAACCCCCATTCGTTTCGTGTCGAGCACCTCCTCTCAACTTTTCATGTTTGTCCATGTACCCATTTAAACAGGCGATCGCGAGTGCGACGTCCGCGCTGGCGCCGTCGTGGCCTGTGACCGCATCGCCGCGGCCTCGCAGGGCCGCATCGCCGTCCACCAGCTCGACACCTACCTCTGGCGCGTCGGTGCGTCAATCCACGTGGCCCTCCTCATGTGCTGCCATACTTTTTGGTTCTTACGGATCGTTCTCTTGGGCTTGTGTTCTTTCAGGCAAGGAGCCGCGCTTCCGCGGGCTCGAGCGCCACGCCACGCGTGGCACATTCTTCTACTAGCCACTTTCGAGTCGGACGCCGGAACGAAAAAACTCTTTTTCCTTCTCGCGTTCGCAAGGGTTCCACAGCTGTCATATGGGTGGAAATGAGATGTAATCTCTGGCTTTGTTCTCCGCGTTCTGCACTGCAAGAAAGACCAACACTGGCTGCTCGGCCAGAGTCCAACACGACCCTGGTTCCTCAAAATTTAACTTGCAATCAGTGGTGGCCAGGGCCAGGGAAACGGCCACATTGAACCCGACTGGAATCCTTTTTTGGTGCCATCGGAGAACACTCTGGGTTTCCTGCTCTCGCCGCCATGGAGGTGAGGATGACGCGTGTGGAGTCGACCGAATCCGCAACGAATCCGTCCGCCGCACTGGCGTTCAGGTACATACTCTTTGCCTCAGTTCTCGGCCCCCATACAGTTTATCCATAGGCGCGGCCAAGGTTGAAGTTGCCGTGAGTCGCTCGTTCGCTCCACTTCCTCGGCTGAGGATTCAGTCAGTTCCTGCGCTCCGCAATCCTTTCCATGAAGTATCCATGCAGGAAAGCCCACAAAAGGCTGGAACCTGCCCGGTGATGACGCCAGCCTCTTCGTTGTGTTCTGTTCTCACTGACGCAGGAACGGAAGATCCAGCGAGTGCTGGCGCGCTGCGGCACTGCCACGGCGTGCCACCCAGCCACGCTCGCTGGCAGCCAACCAGCCATCCGTCCACCCGGCTAATCCAAGATCTCGTCCCAAAGCACCAGCACCTCTCTCCGCCACGCGGAACAATTTTTTGCGCCTCGTTTACGTACAGGCATAACGCAGAACCATTTCTTCTCCTCCCTTCGTTTTTCCCACACATGCGCTGCAACCCCCGCACGAAATGACTGCCACTCGCGAAGCGGCGCATCCGCCACGCATCATCTTTCCAAGGTTCGCACCTGCGCTCTTCAATGACAGTGGAACTCGTGCCATATCCCTTTATAATACTTTTCATTGGTTAATAGTTCCAAACACCACGTTTCATTGGTGGATACCATCTCAGCCCACAAGTACACAACCATCATTCGCGGTGGGTGCAGCCCATAGCTCTGATGGGCAGTATTAGTTGTACGAGGTACTCCCCCCAGGTGACTACCTACCGATTCGCGCACCTCGCCTCTCCATCTTCGCTCGTCGTTCCTCCATCGTCCTGGGCGCTCAGTTCCTGTCTGTCTCTGTGGGTGCCACGCTGCCACCCGCAGACCCTCGTCCGAGTCAAAGTGCCGCCGCCGCCGCCGTCGCGTCGGTGCTGCTGCTGCTGCGCGCGCAGTTCTGTGCCCCCGGACAGGCCGCCGCGTGTCTTTCCGCCATGGACGCCACGGTCGTGCTGCCGCCGGCGGCGTTCGCACCCACGGGCGTGCCCCACACACGGTCCCCTCACCGACTGATCACAGCACCACCGACGACCGCGTCGGCTCGACGCATGTTTGACGACCACTCGCCGCGCCACCGCTTCTTTCTGCGCCACGACGACACCGAGTCGCTCTTTGACGGCTCCAACTCGACGTCCACAGTCACGCTGGACGCGCACGCACTGCGCGCGCTCTCGGCCACGTCCTCGACCACGGGTGGCCGCGCGCCGGGCTCGGCCGCGTCCTCCACGGTCTCGTTTGAGCTCAAGCGCGAGTCGTCCGAAGAGCGCGAGCGCTACCGGTGCGACTCGTCTCTGACCGGCGGCGATGCGCGGCTGAGCATCTGCAGCACCTCGGGCACGGTCTACGAGAGCGTCGTGGTCGTGGGCCACATCTACGGCTCGGACAACGTTGTGTACTACTTGCTCGAGGTCAAGTCGTGGGAGATGCCCCTCGAGGGCTACGTGATCCGCCGCCGGTACAACGACTTCAAGCAGCTCCACCGCGAGCTGTCGCTCTGTATGCCTCTGACCGGTGGTGTTCGTCGCGGTCCCATGCCGCCACCGCTCCAAGGCAGCTCCTCCCGCACGACCTCCACGAACCGAGGCTCCAGCAACCCGTTCGGGATCTACTCGTCGTCGCTGCTGTGCACGGGGCTCTCGTCCGCACGCCCCGAGATGTCGCCACTGTGGTCGCCGACGCGGCCGGCGCCGCCTTCCCACCGTCGTAGCTCTATCACAGGGCTGCGCCTTCCGGGCGTCGAAGAATCCAACGAACATCGCGTGCTTCAGGACCCCCACTTTGAGTACGACACGACATTCCGTGCTCCGCCACCACCGAGTCAGAGCCAGCCACAGCAAGCCGGCCGACCGCAGTGGAGCTCCAACCACGGCAACGTGGACTTGCCGTTCCACAACGTGTCGTTCAACAGTGAAGGACGGCCGCTGCTGCCGCCGATGCCGCCCGGCGGTGTCTCGAGCTTCTTTTCGTCGCGCGAGATGCTCATCAAGTACCGCATCGAGAAGTTCAACCGCCTGCTCGCAGCTGTGCTCAGTGACACGTCCCCGGCGGTCGCGCAGCTGCTCATGAACTTTATCCAGGACAAGCCCAGCGCGCCCCAGACGTACGTGTCACTCAACCAGTACGCGCCCGTGGACATGCCCTGGAGCGTCGAGCGGTACGCGCGCCGTCGCGCGACCATGAGCAGCAAGCGCGAGAAGGCGCTGCTCACGCCGCAGCCGCCTTCGCTCGCGATGGCTGGGTAAACAGCACCCCAACACACACAGAGCCTCACCCCTCCTCAAGCAAGACACATATTTATGTCGGGATGATCTCTTCAATTGCCACCCAACTATTATTATCGAGCCCTTGTACCCGAGAGACCGAGACTACCGAGATTGGACAAGAGGAGAGAGGGGGGCACGGGCGCTCGGCCGTAGTCGATCTTCGAAGGAACTCTTACTCCAACGCCGATCGACGAAATGCCACGAGCTACGCCATCCCGTCTTTCCCTCTTTGTTCCACGTCTCCGTTCTCGACTTTTCGCCACGTTCGACCCTACCTCTGCCAGAATCCACCCGACCAACCAACTCCACCTATTTCGTTGTAAGTGTACTACGCCCCCCATCCTCCCATCTATTCGTGCCAGGCTTGCGATCCATCCGTTCGCTGCCTCGACTTGAGAAAACTCCGAAGCTCCCTAATTCCATAGACGCTTTCTGTACCCATTCAATCCTCCTTTCCTCATGAGTCATGACATTCTTGGTCCTATATTAGACACAGTTTAAAACTGGTACTCCATCAGCGAGTCCTACTCTGAATCAAAGGTTTCGGAAAATGTGTTGTAAACACGTTTTAAACCATCCTGTTGAAACTGTATAAAACACGTTGAAGCGCGACGTGTCGGGTGGGGACACGAAAAAAGGGGAAACGCCCCGACCTGAGGGCCCATCGGCGACGGCAAGCGCGGCCCCATGGAGAGTCGCACGCGCTGAACAGGCGCCGAGAGGGCGGCGCGTTTGGTGCGGCGGAGGGGGCCCGTAGAGCGTCGCGACCGGCCAGCGCGCGCACGAGCGGCGGTGAGCGCGCCGGCGACCTTTTCTACCGGTCGCGCGAGCGGTCGCCATGGCTCAAGCGGCGGACTCGCTCTCCCGCCCCCGCCGTGGGCTCCCTGGATCCTCTGTGGATGGATCGCACAGTGGATCCGCTTCTCGGGCGTCTCGTGAAAGCCGCGATCATTCCGGCATTCGCGCGCTCGACCGCAAGCCCAGTTCCAAGTCTCGGTTTCTCCCAACGGTCGTCTGACCATCATGCGCTTCACGCTGCTCGCGGCTACCGCCGTGGGCGTGTTCGTGGCGGCCATCAGTGGCGCCGACGCCGACCGCGCGGTCCGCGACGGTGCGTACAGTGCGTACGGCACGCCGTCCAAGGACTGCGTGTTCACGTACACGGACGGCCCGTGCGACCCCACAACGGGCAAGAAGATCCGCACCAACAAGATCTCGCAACAGGCGACGGGCTCGGGCAAGGCGTGCCCCAAGACGACCGAGACGCTCACGTGTGCCGTGGACTGCGTGCTGGGCGACTGGTCCGACTTCTGCAAGTGTGACTCCAAGGGCTACAAGACCCGCACGCGCAAGATCAAGGTCGCGCCACTCAACAATGGCCGCGCGTGTGACGCGCTGACCGAGACGAAAAAGTGCAACAAGTGTGACTGTAAAGTCTCGGATTGGACCGCCTGGGGGGCGTGCGACAAGACCACGGGGCTCCAAAAGAGCACACGCCGCATCATCTCGCAGCCCGAAGACGGCGGCAAGGAGTGCCCGACGGACTTGGAGAAGACGCAAAAGTGCTGTGTCAAGTGTGAATACACGTGGAATGACTGGACGACGTGCGACCCTGACTCGGGCACTCGATCGCGAAGCCCCGCCGTCACCGTGACCGCGAAGAATGGTGGCGACCCTTGTCCGACCAAGCAGACTGAGAACTGCCAGGTTAACTGTCAGTCCACCTGGGAGGACTGGTCAACGTGTGACGCCGATTCAGGAACCCGGTCGCGCAACCCCATCATTACGGTGACGGCGAAGAACGGTGGCGTGGCTTGTCCGACTAAGCAGACTGAGGACTGCCAGGTTAACTGTCAGTCCACCTGGGAGGACTGGTCAACGTGTGACGCCGATTCAGGAACCCGGTCGCGCAACCCCATCATTACGGTGACGGCGAAGAA
>JAADVT010000699.1:0-17265 GCA_023335895.1 Pythium rishiriense
AGACGAGCGGGCGATCGGGCGAGGTCTTGATGAGCTGGAGCGCCGGTCGGATGGTGTTGGCGGTCGTGTGGCAAGCACCAGAGACCATGCCATCGGCGTCGCCCATCTCGACCATCATCGTGCCAAAGTAGGTCTCCTCAGTGACTGTATCTCTCGCGATCTTTGGCGTGACACCCTTGTGCTTGCGCTTGTCGTAAAAGTGATCGACGTACTTGTCTAGGAGAGGGCTCTCAGATGTCTTGATGATCGTTGCCGCTGACAAGTCAAGGTTCAACGTCTTGGCATGGAGACGAATGGCCTCTGGGTCTCCAAGGATCGTAATCTTGGCAAGCCCCTGGCGCAAGGACTCATCAGCAGCCTGCAGAACGCGAATATCCTCGCCTTCAGTGAGCACGATGTGTCTCTGTACGGCGCGAGCCTTGTTGAACACAAAGTGCTTGAAGTGCTTGGGCGACCGATTGACCACGACGCCTTCGTCGAGTTCGCCGATCAGCATTTCCTTTTCAATGTTGTTGTCAAACAGGTTGCGGCATTGCTGGATCTTGCGCACGCTGGTCGGGAGAATGTCACTCGAGATGCGGCTGAGATTGTTGGCGGTCTGGAACGTGTCGCCAGGCACAGAAAAAATCGGGATGGAGAGACCCGTCTTGTCCAACGCCGACACTCCTTCGAGAATCTCCTGCGTGTTGCTGTGCGGGTAGTCTCCGTTCGTGAGCACGATACCAGCCACGGATGGTAGTACACCAGGAATACGAGACGCCAACAAGCCCAACATGATGTCGGAACGGTCGGCAGACGTGATCACCAAGACACCGTCTTCGTACTTTTTCATGTGCTCAAACAAGTCCTTCAGGTGGCTTGTCGCCACGATCGACTCCGAGACGATGACGTGGTTGGCGATCTGTGTCGAGCCAAAGAGTTGCTTGGCGCCTAGCTTGTGGGTGACCTCATTGAGTCGCTTGGACGCGATCAAAAAATCCATCGGGAGATACCCGAGGAACGGCAGCTTTTCGGCTGCAAACTTGGATCGCAGCTTGATGCGTAGCGCTGCCGTATCTTGGGCTCGCACGCGGTTCGCGATCGTCCCCAAGTAGCTCAGCCCGGCGTCCTCCACTTGTTCCTTCCCGAGGATCGATCGAGACACGATCTCCTGTGCGAGGTCGTCGTCTTTGAGCGCCACGGGGCCGAGGTCCGTGAGCAGCAGCACGGGCGAGCCGAGCGCCTTGGCGATGTCGACGTTGATCTTCCAGCTCATCGAGGTCTGGTGCTGCGCGATCTGGGCGCCTTCGATGATCACAAAGTCGTGGTGTGTTTTGATCTGCTCGTACTTGGTCAGGATCTCCTCGACCAAATCGTCTTCTTTGCCGTCGATCCACGCCTTGAGCGCGCGGTCGCTGGTCACGCCGTAGAGCTGCTCGACCGAGTGGTCGAGCTCGAGCTCGCTCTGGAGCAGCTCGATGTGGTGGTCCTGGACGGCCGAGCCGGGCGCCGACGCGATCGGGCGAAAGTACCCGACGCGCGAAAACTTTTGCTCGAGCACGTGCGCGAGCCCGAGCAGCACGGGCGAGGTCTTGCGGATCACGTCGGTCGACGTCACGTACACCGAGTCGACGGGCGTCTTGCTCGCCGAGAGCGCGCGGCGCTGGGCGAACGAACGCCACACGGACGCGCGGGTGCGGAGGCGCCACATTGGTGAGAGGGTCGGCGAGCGAAGCGAACGGGAAAATGGCCGAGTGGGGGTGGTGATCAAGCATGGGAAAGGCCTTCAACTTGGGTGCGGAGCGCAAGCAAAAAATGAAAAAACCAGACAGTGCAGCAGGATGTTTGAATCAGCAGTGGTTTTAAACAATCCACTTGCAAACATTACCCCCTTTAAGGAATAGGGGATGAGCGGTGTTTTATACATATTAAGTAAAGTACACATGTTGGATATGTGGGAAAGACACGTGCCCTGGGAAGAGTGATGGGCTATCTGTGACGTGTGCGCCGTGGTTTGTTTGTCCAAAAGCGATGGCAAAGACATGCGCGGCGGCTGTGGGCGCGGTTTGCCACAGGCCGTGCCATGGCACTGCCACGACCCACCACGCTGTTGCCTCTTCTGGCGCCAGCGCCAGGACTCCATCCACAGGGCGTGGCGACGGATGTGTCACCAAAGCCCATGGCCTGTTCTACATCGTTGGTCGATGGATGATATACACTAAGAGGAGTTTCCATTCGCTCAAGCCCCCGGCCGTCGCAGCGCGCGCAGCCGCCACGTATAGAACGCGCGCAGGAGCACGTTTTCGATGCACACGCCACGGCAGTACCGTTGTGCGTGGTCGAGCGACCGCGTCTTGAGCTGGAGCCGCTCGTGGAGCTTTCGGCGCGCGTCTTTGGCTTCGTTGAGCTGCTCGATCACGCGCTCGAGCATCGCGACATTGCGCTGGTTGAGCTGGCGGCGCTCCTTCTCTAGTGCAAACAGCCGAGGGTCGGCGACCGAGTGGGTGGCACCTTGCACCGGGTGGTTCGCGGCCAGCCACCATTTTGAATCAACAGGTCCGTGATGGTCCCGTCGGGCTGACGGCGGGTGGCGTTGCGCGTGGTAGGTCTCCACGATGCGACGCAACTCGGTACAGTGCGTCTCGAGGCGACGCAGCTGAACCTCCTGGGCTTGGATGACCTTAAGCTTGTGTTCCATCACGGCTTTCAGTTCCTGCGACTGCTTGCTCGCCTCCACGAGCACCCAGACCAGGCGGTTCAGATCGACCACCTGCGTCCAGTCCGCATGAGGACTAGTCGACTTCGCGTCGGCGACCTTTTGAGCGTGAGGTCGGTCGCCAGTATGAGTATTCTTGTTCTTGATGCATTGCCGCAAGAGCGTCACACATTCGTGAACGACCGAATGGAGATCAGTTGAGACCCTGGTGGAGCGGAGCCGACGATTGGTCGTGGCCTGATGAGAATGGCGACGCCGAGAAAGGGTTACCCAGGCTCTGAAATACATCTTCAGAAAGTGTTGCTCTTGATGATCGAGATCATGATGACTTGGATCGTGAGCTACTGCAGTGTCGGAGTTCGTGCTCTCGAACGAGACACTTTGGGCGACAGCCCCACTTAGTAGCCCCGGAATGCCCTCGCCACTTTGTCGAGCTGTTGCAACCTTCTCAAATCTACGAGTGCTTCGATCTGATGGAACTCCATTAATCTTCGTCTCTCCTTCATGCCTCCGCCACTGTTGGTTGGGATGGGGGCCATGCTTGAGCACATTTTGGCGTGGCTCAGTGAGTGTTTGTCGACGTCTGGTATCGACCACCACATCTGCAATCGACACAGTGTGTTGGCTGCCATGACGCTGCTCTTGTGCGGGCTGCTTATGGTCAGTGCCTTCAAAGTCACTCCCCATCGACTCCTCAACATAGTCAACACACTCTGGGTCTTCCTTCATATCTGCTTGCGTACTGCTTGCTCGAACCGAGCACGGGCTTTTGTTAGGATGCATCTTCCGTCGACCAACGCGGCCATTATGAAGCGTTTCCGAAATTTTGCCCTGCTTTGGTGGCTGACACATCGGTCTCTCGTCGCCCGTCATCTCGACGTCAATGGCTGCATCGTTGGCACATTCAACCGCACATCGTTCAGCTGTTCGGCTCACTGCTTCGAGTCGGCGTTCCCGTGGGGTTTCTTGTCGTAACCTCGGTCGCACAAGCGGCACTGGTATCCTCCTCGTCTTGGTGATCACGACGGCTGCACGCTTTTGCTTCTCAACACTCACATCTTGCGCAGTAGCTTCGTGATGCTCAAGGCGCTGCCTCACAAAGCCCAATTCTGTCTGTGCCGTGAGCATGGCCTCGTGAGACCGTCGCGCGTTGGACTTTGTGGCCAACACTTCCTGCTCCAAATGAGCGACTCGTTGTTGGAGCTCTTGCGTGGTCCCAACGAGCAAGTCGCGCTCGCGTTGAAGTCGTAGCACGTGTGTGGACGCTGCAGCCTCCGAGTCAGAGAGCTCCTTCAGCGCTCGTTTCAGTTTCACAAAAGTCTCCTCGTGTTGCGAGACCTGCTGCCGCGCCGCTCGGAGGCTCGTGTTGGCACAAACCAATTCGTCCTTGGCAGATGTCAACGCAATGGCCATGACGTCATGGTTTGTCGTCGCCTCCGCTAACTGGACTGCTATTTCGTGCATTTTCTTCATCAATGCGTCGTGCTCGTCTTGAAGCTCTCGAACTTTGGTCCTCATGACAGCCTCCGAGTCGGTAACCTCACGTCGTTCGCTCATCAAACTCTCAATAGTTGATTCACGCACGGCAATTTCCTCTTTGGCCGCCGTAAGCTCGCGCTCCACGACGGCAACTGCCTTTCGACTTTCCGTGGCGCCAGTTTTGAGTATCTCTGTCTCTGTCCGCAGATTCGCCATTTCGAGGACGAGTCGTTCTCGAGCCTCATGCAGTGCATCACGCTCAGCTTGAAGTGTAGTCGTTGCGCTCAATATTTGCTGGCGCTCATGACTAAGAGTGTCGATTATGTCCTTGAGACTGTCGACTTCTCGATGCGCGGCCTCGAGGCGGTGGTGGACGAACGCCAACTCGTGTGCTGCAGTAGATAAGGCCTCGGGCGGCTCGAAATGTGTTGATACATCTGCGTCCTCAACCTCATCGTGCACCTCTAGCTCACCCTTTGCAGCAGCTGGAGCTCGGGAGGCTTTGCGGGTGCTACTAACATCTTCATTCAAAGTGTCCTGAGTCATTGCGTCGTTTTGGATCATGTCCTCGGACCCAGTGTCCTGAGTCATTGCGTCGTTATGGATCATGTCTTCGGACCCAGTTTGTGAATCTGTCTTGTTTGTCATCCGTTGCTGTGATGAAGAGTCGCTGATCACCGAATCTTGCGGAACACGGGACCGAGATACCTCGAGTGTCTGGACGCGGGGCTGGCTAACGTCTGCCTCACCTGACACTTCAGCTAGATCGCCTCGCCGCGTACTCACAACGTGGTCAAAAGTCGGTGATGCGAGCTCCTCGTGACTCGCTCGGACTTTTCCAAGTTCTTGTTGAAGAGACTCATGCGACGCCTTCGAGTGCACTAGTTCACGCATCGTTGCTTCCAGCGACTGCTCGATCTCTGTCGAGTGGCGCTGCAGCTCGGCAATGTGGTCCCGACTTCGCTGTTGCTCGGATTCAAGAAGCGCTATATTTTTCACCTTTTCGTTCGTGATCTCCACAATCAACTTGCGCAGATCGTCTTGCTTCTGGTTGGCCGCCTCGTTAAGCTGTCTTGACCACCGCAATTCACTGTTGGCAACAGTGAGCAAGGCCTGAAGTGCGTGTACTTTGCCGGTACTCAGTAGTTTGGTGACGAGGATCGCGAATCGATTATGGATCCGTGACTGCCGTGCCGCGATTTGGTGACGACTGCCTAGAATGGCCACCAACCGGGCACGAGCCGATCGGAACATGAGTCTCTGAACGAGCGTAGCCCATGTATAGATTGATGCTGGAACAGAGTTCGATTCAAATGCTTGCGTGCTATCATTCGCATAGTGGGTGTTTGTGAGCCGTGGTGATACAGTAGCATCGTCGTTCGATGTATCTTCCTTGCAACACACAAGAACATCCTCCCCGACTTGATCGTGGCTAGGTGGCTGATCTCCAGATGAAAGTCCACGGTCGAATAACTCGGCATCGCGACTTTCCCCATGTCCTTTCGTTGGATGGGTTGCGTCATTCATGTTGCCTGCAACGCCACCTGGATTGATACCAGCTTCAAAGTTTTTAGCCGATGAGGAATCGCCTTCGTCGTCAATGCAATTCGGTTGATTGTCTGTCTTTCCATTCGTGTCAATAACCAGTTGAACAGGTCGATAAATGTCGTCAACGGGATTCAACGCGCCTTGTTGTAGCTGTGGTTGGGCTTCACGACGCTTATCATCGCCACTCGTCTCGAGACACTCACTGAGAAGGAGGTTGGCGATTGCGTTGCGAGGCTGTGTAATGTCAGCGGCATGAGTGCTGGCGTCGTGTTCACCGTCGCGTCGCAACGCGTCTACAGGATCCAGGACGACATCCAACGAATGGCGTTGGATTTCGAGTCTGTAATGATCGGTTTGCACGCCAATTTCGTTGGTTTCGGCCCCAACCACAGCAATGCCGAGGGTGAGTATCTGTGTCTGAACCCCAACATCCTCGCCCCGTCTAGAAACGGCTTCAACAACAGATGGATCGCGGTCTAGTGTGGCTTCCTGTGATTCGTCCAGCACATTTCTCTCTGATAGCAGCTCCCGCCGTGCGGTCGCTAGGCTTTCGTCGGCTTGAACCTTCAATCGCTGCTCGAGATCCACCACTTCTTGTTTTAAACGGTCCGTGCCCTCGACCAAAGTATTGCGCTCGCTCTCAAGTCGACGGACCCGCAACCGCACTGCCGCCTCCGACTCGACACGTTCCCTCAACTGGCTGGCCAGCTCGCTTTTATTCGTTTGGACTTCTGCCATTTCTAACCGTGTCGCTTCCAGCAGCTGCTTCATCGTCGTCAATTCATGCTTGGCTGTGGCTTGCCCCGCGTGGGCCACTCTTGCTTTGGCGGTCTCGGTTTGCACTTCGTTCTTCAAATCAACGATCTCCTGTTTGAGCCGCTGGACAGCGTCCAGGAGCACGTTGTTTTCCGCTTGCAGCGCAGCGTGGTCGCCTCGCAGCTGCTCCACTTGGAGCTTGTCGACACGTGAGTTTGCCGCCAACTCTCGTAGTTTCCGTTCGGCCTCTGTTTTTGCCTCCAGTGTTTCCTTGTTCAGACGAGCGTGGTCAACTCGGAGGATTCGCAAGCTCTCGACCAGTTCATCTCGTTCCGTCACCAACAGGTCCGCGCGTCGTGCCATTTCGGCACTCGACGCAGTCAGTTCTCTGTGAACACGCTTTTGATCATCAATGGTCGACTCGTGCTGAGCGATTTCGTGTTTTGCAGCATCCAGACGCTGCGTGAGCGTTGTGAGTTCTTGTTGCGCAGCCGCCAACGCCGTGGCACTCGCGTCGGCGGTGGCTTTGGCCACTGCGGCCTCGGTTTTGAGCGCTGCGGCTTCTAACGTCAGCTGCTGGGTGGTTTGCCGCATGGCGTCGCGCTCCTTTTCCAGCGTTTCCACACTCGTACGCAGTCGTTTCACCTCATTTTCGAGAGCCTCTTGAATCGTCTGTGCATCCACTCGCTCGCGCGCGCTTTGCTCCCTTACCTGCTCCATTTCTGTCAGCTGCCGCTGTAGCATCGTAGTCTGGCGTTCGCTCGTGCGTTGTTGAGATTCGTTAAGCGTCTGGAACTTAAGCTTTTCGTCCGTGGCGTCGAGAACCATGCGGCGCAGATCGTCCTGGGTCTGCTTGGCCACGAGCAGTGCCGACGTGAGCGCAGCGTGCTCGTTCTTGATGTTGATATAAGCCTGCTCCTTACGCGCGAGTGCGGCTTCATCCGCCGTGGCCTGGGCGCGGAGCCGTTTATTGTCGGCGTGGCACTCGACGTACGCTCGGCTGTATCGACGGCATTGCGCGCACTCGCGTGATGGCGACGATGTCGCCGTGGTGCTGAGATTCAAGTGGCTTGGCAAGAGCACCGAGCCTCGAAACGACTCGCCATCGAGCTCGAGGTCATCGCGAGTGAGCGAGAACGTCGCGCCGCTGGTCGTAGTAGTGTGGCGGCTCTGGCCCATCGCGGCCTCCAGCAGCGACAGTTGCGCCTCCATCTCCGGGAGTCGCGCGTACGGGTGCGACGACAGCTCGAGCTGGAGCTGCTGGATTGACTGCCGCGTATCGTTTGGACCGGTATCAGTACGCCGAGAAGGCGTCGAGGTCGGCTCTTCTCGTGCCGTGAGCCGTTCGTTCTCGGCTCGCAGCCGCTGGATCTCGTGCTTTTGGTCCTGGATCGTCTCCCAGGCAAACTGGAGCGACGCCTCGTTGTGTAACGCGTCGGCAATGCCCCGGGCACGCGTCTGCGCGAGCTGCTCGACGAAGGCCCCGCGCAGCAGCCGCTGCAGCTGCGTGAGCTGTGTGTCCTCACCGGCGCCGTCGCGAACAGCCTGGCGTAGTACGGCTTCGTCGCGTTCCAGCGTCGCGCGCAGCCGGCGCAGCGACTCGACGTTCTCGACCTCGTCCAGCACGAGCGCCTCGGTCTCGGCGACTCGAATCGCCGACAGGCTCACGAGCAGCTCCTGCACCATGGCCTCGGCGACAATCTCCGGGGGCGTCCCGTCCGTATCCGTGACACCGACCACCGTGCCCGTACGCTGGAGACGCTCGACGCGCTCGTCGCACACGCGCGCGACCTCGTGGATCCAGAGCGAGGCCCGCGCGTCGCCGCGGAGCCGCCGCTGCTGCTCACGCGCGAACGCCGCGACGTCGCGCAGCAGCCGAAGCAGCAGCGCGCGGCACCGCTCGCCGTCGTGGCGGTCGAGGGCGCGCGTGGCGTCCGCCATGAGGAGCTCCGCCGTCTGAACAAAATGATTTCAGAAATGACGACGGTCTCACCTTGTTTTGGTATACAATATCGAATAGCTCACCTCCGTGTCGCGTGTGACCTTTCAGGATCGCCAATTATTGGAGGAAACGGACCCGCACGTCGACAATTATTGGATGCAGGAGGTGTCTGTCCTGTCTACACGGCAAAGGAACCGCTGAGCGAGGACCAGGCCGCGCGGATCGCTGGCGCGTGGGTCGGGAACAGCGCGAGCACGCGCTCGTAGGCGTCGAGGTCCAGCACGGCGAGCCGGCTCTCGGTGTGCGCGACCGCAGTGGCGCTGCGCTCGCTGCCACACGTGTCACGGTCCACGACGCAGCTCTCGCCAAAGAACTCGCCCTGGTGCTTGAGACTCGTGGTCGTGGTGCCCACATGGCCACGGTGCGTCGTCGAGAGCTCGACGGTACCGCTCTCGACAAAGTACATGACGCGGCCCACGGCGTACTGCTCGTAGATGACCTCGCCGGCGACATACGCCTCTTCGCGGAGCTCGGCGAGGATCGTGAGAACCACCATCTCTGGAAGCGAGTCGAACGCCAGGCGCCGCGGCTCGACGGTCTCAAACAGCGAGCTGCGCAAGTACGCCGCGATCGAACGCCGCAGTGGCGCGTGCACAAGATGCGCGATCGCCTTTTGGTCGACGTCGCTCTCTTGGCGCCAGCGCTCGCGCAAGTGGGAGCGAATGAGCGCGGTTAGCGACCGCGAGAGCTTGTAGCGGCGCGCAAAACGCCGGATCTTGGCGTCGTCGTGCTCGAGCGCGATCGTGCGCGAAAACTTGCGGCTCAGGATTTGGCGAACACCCGAGGTCACGTACCCATAAAAGACGAGGCAGAGGAACGTCACGACCAGCTGGGCAAACGTCTCGGCGACGTTGCGGGAGACGATATCTCCAAACGTGGTCGTCGAGATGGATCCGATCGCGAAATGGTAGGAGCGCAGGTACTTGTTGAGCATCGACACGTTGTCGACATCTGCTGAAGTTAGCGGCGAGCCGGTGCCAGTCGGGTCAAACGCGAGCATGTTTGGAGCCGTCAGCCACGAAAGCGTATTGCTGTCCATCGACGCATTGCCGACGAAATACCATAAACAAGCGATCCAGTGGCTGGAGAGGACACCGATGAACACGATCTTGAGGATTGTGAGGGTATCCTTCTGGAACCAGAAGAGCTGGCGTTCAAGTCTCCACCACAGTGGCTCGAGCTGGAAGCAACGCACAAGCGTCGTGAGGCGGAAGCCTGCAGCGACGATAGCACCACGATCAGAGTTGCTGTGGAACTCGTTGATTGGCAACAACGACAAAATTTCGAGTGGGAACGAGCCCAGAACATCGACAAGAAAGCTCCCGTGGCGAACGTACCAGCGACGACGCTCACTCGTCGACGTGAGTGGCTCTCCGCGCACAGTGGGAATGAACACGAAGAGCCGCATCAGGATGTCCAGCCACAAGAATCCATCAATGAGGACATACTCGCAGATGATCCAGATCGTCATGACGCGCTCGCCGTTACCAGAACTCTCTTGCGCAGCGCGCTCGATGTCGTCGTAGAAAGAGACCCGCAACGGGAGCGCAGCGACGTAGTAAAGGATAGTGAAGAACTTGACGGCGTCCCACCGGTAGCAAAACACTGAGGTATCCACAAAGCGAGGTTGGGGAGTTGACTTTGGCTCCTCTAGTTCGCGGCGTTCGTTGCCTCTTTCGAGGCCGTGCTCAGGGGTCAAGGGCGATGACTCAAACCTTCGCATGGCGTTGCCTCCGGGTTTAGCGTTGCGCGATGGTGATTCCCGCGTCGGACTTTCGATTCGACGAGCTGTTGTCGGCGTTGAGAGTGCAGAGTACGCGTCAGACTCACGGCGAGCGCTCTGATTAGAACTGAGACTTCGCACAATATGCGAGAAGAGCGCTGCTGGGGTCGATCCGATTCGTCTTACTGACGCGGTAGCATTTGTGGGTCCGACACTACCCGGTGGTGCCGACGCAGTCCGAAGATTTCGTTCAGCCACAGATCGCACGTTCGTGCCAACCTTAGGTGACTTGACTATGTCTTCCTTTTCGTTGGAAGAATTTGATGATCGGCTGCTAAAATGTTCTTCGTCGTTCTCTTTCAAACCCTGGTCGAGGTTGGACTCGAGCTTTTGGAGTAGTGTTCGTGACTTTAGCTGCTCGCCTTGGGCGATTTCCAGGACACGCTGACCCGCCGCACGGTTGCTAGCACGCATACCCATGAATCGAAGCCACGCCTCACGATCCAATCGCAGAACTTCGCAAAAAGACAATGCGCGAACAGACGCCATTCGGCGAGGGCCACCTCTACCTCTTTTGTGATCTTCGTCACTTACAAAGAACATGGCTTCACCGAAGAGCTCACCACTATCAATCTGGGAGATGCTGAGCTGGGATCCATATCGAAGAATCTCTGCCCGTCCTTGCTTCATCACATAAAGAGAATCTGCCAACGAGTTCTCGAACACGATAACGTCGCTCGGTAGATACACTTCCGTCCGCCATGGAGCAGCCGCAAGTTCTCGGACTTGAGAGTCTGACAACGTCTCAAACAAGGGAACGCGCCTCAAGATCGATCCGTACATTTCATTGTACACTTGAGCTTGAAGTTGGCTGGGCAGTGAACTGAAGAGTTCTTCCGGAGGCGGTAAACCATGCGAGACTTCATATTCGTAGTTCAGAAACATTTGGCCTCGCTCTGTCAACTCATCAGGAAGCTCCCTACGCTGAGCAACGTACTCGAATTGTTCAACTCGCTCGCGATGCTCCATTGCGCACTGATCAAGGGACTGAAGCAAGTCGACTAAATCACTGATGACTTTACTCATGAAGAATGTACCACTCAGGCAGATCACGCACGCCCACAGTGTTTCTCGGACAGTTGTCGCGACGATATCACCGTAGTTAACGACAGTAACAGTCGATATTGCCCAGTAGAACGAACGCAGATAGGCGACACCGAGATCTCCCACATGCTGGCCCATCACAACATCTCCTCGCACCCATGGTGCACGACCAGATGTTTCCGACTCATGGACTGAGGCGGCATAAAATACACTCCCGCCAACGTGACAGCAAAGAAGCATCACCACCAGAACTTTGCTGAGTCCCACGAGAGAGTACGCGACCCCCGCGGATGATGTCGATGACGTCCAACGGTGAAGCAAACCGGCATGTATCCGCTCGCCGATTTCAACCAACTGGAAGGCTCGTATAATGCGTGGCAATCGGAAATAGGTCATCAACGCGTAGTTGCTCCCCACGTAATACAACGGCACCGACGCGATCACATCAAATACCATCCATCCTTCCTGGTAGTAGAATGACCGGATATACTTGGCATCGTAGATTCTTGTCGAAACAGAAAGAAGATCCCCGGGTGGCAAAAAGTGGGTGCTCTTGAGGTAGATATCGACTAGTAGCACAATGTCAAATACATAGTCGATGCACGTCAACGCTGCCATTGCCGAGGTCGACGGCGCTGGTATGAACGCTACTCTCGCGATGATTGAGAACGTGTTGTAGACCACTACTGATCCAACGAGCAGTTCCCATCTTGACCGGAACGTGCTTCCATTGACTGCTCGTTGCCACTTCACGCGCTTTTCAAACTCAAGCCCACCACTGGCAAGTCGCGATTCTTGGCGAACGAGCATTCTGGAAAGAGCGTGAGTCGCATCATTCACTGACGCAGAAGACATGGGTTCATACTTGCGAGATGGGTAGTCACTCTCGTCACCCTCATCACTCACCATGCGTTGCATTTCGCTTGGATAATGCTTCCAAAGTTCCACCAGCGCCTCTCGTGAAAACACAGATACCTCGACCAGAGTTTCTGCGATGTAGTCAACAAGGATTGTGTCGACTTGAGTCAAAAATGATCGCTCTCCGAGAGTTGCACCGGCTTTAAGCGATGCAACCACAGCATGGGAACTCCCGTCCGCGAGTTGAACGCGCCCTCGACGGATCACCATTGCTTCTTTTGCCAGCTCGCCGGCACTGAAAATCGTGTCTCCCGAAAAATAATAGCGCCTTACCATGCACGAAGCCACTGCATCACAAAAAGCAGGCTTGGCGCGCTGCAAAAATGCAAAACGTTTTGCCTGAGCAGCGTGGATGCATTTGTTCAATTCACTGCGCAATCCCGCTGTGACAAACTGAAGAACCTCTTGTTCCAACTCAAATTCCGCAAGAACGTTGGACCGGAAGGCCTGGAAGCGGTTGATTTCCGATCGGACACGGCGCGACACGCCGTGCATCTCCAACACACGTGCGCGGAGATGATTCTCGTAACGATTTTCACGGCGTCGCCTCGCAAGGCGTGCAAGCGCTGCTCCCATCGCACCAAACATCACGTAGCACAGAACACCACCGATGTATGTGGCGATGGCTGCTATCCACGTCTCCAGGGTGCTGTATGGAAGAATATCCCCATACGCCACTGTTGTGAATGTACTGACGGAGAAATAGAGTGATCGCAGATAGACGAACCGGTGATCATCGGAGTCATAAAATGCCTCCATGCCATCCATAACCGTCCAGGTACAATTGCTGTGTTCTTGCGCCATTCGAAGGCAGTCCGGTTTGGAAGGTAGACTTGATGGCAGCACAAAAGTGGATAATGGAAGTCCATAATGGCCGGCAAGGAACCACACACAGGCGACAGCGTGACAATACACGAGGATCGAGACAGCACAGTAAGTGATGAACTGCGCGACACCATTGGCCCGTGGCAAGGTGGCAACGATGCGTGTCTTTAAACGTCGAACCCGAAGTAACCGAATCAATCGAAACAGCGATAGCCACTTCCATCCTCCTGGTAGCGGGCCAATAGTGCAGCCATCGTAGACGTCCACAATTAAAGCAAGCGGCACGTTGGCAACAGCGTCCAGATAAAACGTTCGGGTCTTCATGTTCTTCCGTGGCAGAAAGGCGTAGCAACGGATGTAAAGGTCGACACAAAAGAATACCTCAACCAAAACGCTGAGGATGAAAGTGGTCCGAAATCTCCAGCCACCCTCAGCCCCAAAAGACGACGACTTGGTGCCACCATAGTAAAAGATGACGTTGTACGGAACCTCGAATGTGAGGTACAGAAGAGCAAGACACCGAAGAGCTTCCCAATATACGCGAAACTGGGAGAGAGGATGAGTCCATTCACGTGGCGCGCATTCCAGCTCGGTTTGCATTTTGTCCCAGTGGGGGATGCTGTGAGCTGCAGCGGACTCGCCTTGTCGCTCCAAAACTGAACGACGATCCCGTCGACGTCTGCAACGCTCGATGAATGTCGTATAGTCGTCTTGCGCAGCTTTGTGCATTTCGGCACGTTGTTGACTAGCGGTGGACTGCCGGTCATGATAATACGTTTTGAGCACTAGCTCAAGCCCGTCCGAGTCGAGCATAAGTACCTCCGTGTAGTCTTCAGCAAATGCCTTCTCTTTTAATGATGGGTCATAGAGTGTGATCGCTCCGAAGCAGTCGCCTGGGTTGCATGTGTAAATCTTCTCGCCATTCTCGTCTGGCGAAACAACGGCGACAACTCCAGAAATCACAACGAAGAACACGCTCTGTGTACCCGGGTACTCGATGATCCAATCGAGTGGCGCAAGCGACACTAGCTTCATTTCTGCAGCGAGTGCATTCAGGAAACCGAGGCTTTGACGCGAAAAGCACGGCAGTCGTAGCAACTTTGTGGTTTTGAGCTCACAGGTTAGCCCCTGGCGTAGCTGCTCTTGTCGTACAATCGAGCGAAACTGGGATTCTCCGAAGACGCGAGATTTCTCCCATTCGTGATGAAGATATTCAACGATTTGCCGGCGAAGAAAATCGGGGACGACGCTGCCGAGAGTATTGTCAGCGTTGCTATGACCAAAGTGCGGTCTGCCGAGCAAATGTTCCACGCGATGAACAAACATCTCATGCGAGTACTTGCTTCCCCGACGATGCTGCAGCGTGAACCAGTACGCGAAGCCTGCAATCACGCACGCGCACCAGAATGCACCGGCAAATTCGCCGAGAATCATGTAAAACGACTCGGTCGATCGCGAAGCGTTCGCTACCACGTCGGAAAATCCGAGCGTGATAACAGTCCGCGATGCCCAGTAAACGGCGCGCGAGTACGCACGAAATCGTGAGCCACCTCCGCCCCCAGCTTCAACACCACGAAGCTGATCATCGACGGCCCATGACGCGCAATCCTTAGATCTCGTAAGGTCCAACCCGCACTCGACGTGGGCAATCAAGACGTAGATCAGAGCTGACCAATGGACCCACACGACGCCAATCACCATCAACGTCGCGAGGAAGCGTCCAAGCACTCGTCCTTGGATACTTGGTGCCACGACGGGCCGGGTTTGAGTTGTGAGAATATAGTCGCCCAAAGCGCGTGGCACTGACCGCAAAGCGAGCAACTTGGTCAGGCGCGCGATGTGGAGCGCGTTGTATTGGCCCGTCGCGAGTAGCACGATCTCGATCGGAAAGAAAGCCACCACGTCTAGCACCTCGCTCCGCCGCTGTCTCCACGCTCGAGGTGGAGACGGCTCTTCGACCTCCACTGCTTCCACGCCGTCAACACGGAGGTCTTCTAGTGATCGAAACTGGCGCTTCAGACGTCGCTGCTCAACGCGGCGCTTCCAGAGGTGGACCACCACATTGGTGACGTCGGCAATGGCGTCGAGCGTGATGAACACGGTCAGTGCGTGGGTCCACTGGTTGGCGTACGGTGCCGTGAAAAACGGGTCAAAGTAGAGTCCAAAGCGGAGCGGCACGCTCAGCAGGTAGTAGACCACCACGAGTGCGTCCAACGCTTGGCGGAACCAGCGCCGCCGCCGTCGCCGCCGTCGACGCTCCCGCTTGACCACGCTCGTGCCGGCCTTGCTTCGCGCGTGCCCACTGCCACGGCGTGGAGGATGACCACTCGACGGCGCGCCTGGCTGACTAGACGACGTCGCCCCCGTCGGTGAGTCGGGGCTCGCAGCGTCGTCGTCGCTGCTGCTATCGCTTGAGCTTCCATCTCGCGGGTCGTCGTCGTCGTTTTCGTCATCATCATCATCATCGTCGTCCTCCTCGGCGGCCTCGCTGTGCGTCGGCTCGGCGTCGTCGTTCCCTCGCCGCGAGTGGAGCCGCTCGCGCAGCGTGAGTTGGAGCCGCGTCGACATGCGGCGTGGCGGCGGCACGCGCGACGTGGCAAACGAGCCGTTCGGTGTGCGCGCGCCGCTCGACGGATGGCGCGCGCGGAGCGAGGAGGTGAGCGGCGACTTGGTGCTTCTCGTCGTGGGCGACGCCGGCGCGGAGCGCGCGCCGCTCGAGGTTGCCGCGTCCATTTCCCCCCTCCCTTCTTGGGACGGAAGGGATGGGGAACAGTATGGAGTTTGTATCCGGATAGCGGCGCGACGAAACGCTTTTTCGGAACTGCGACCTGTGGAATACGATGTAGCCACGGAACGAGGGAACGACATCTGTTGGTAGTTTACAAACCTGTGAAAATGGATGTCAAAGCGACCATCCGGATGAGTGGTGGGGTCTGACGGGTGGGAACGAGACGGCACGTGGGTCCACCCGCCGCAATCTTCGTGGCAAAGCTGACTGCTTCACCTTCAGCAGAGCTCCTGGAGAAGCAGTAGTAACAGTAGTATGGGGATGCACTCTCGTAGGCGCTGTGTGGGCGGTGAATTTGGCCGCTGGTGGCGCCTTCGGCTAGGCGTCCTCGACACGTGTGGCGTGCCCCTTGGTTTGGGCGCCGAGCGAAGATATCAGATTTTGAGGTAATTTACCGGTCGACTCAGATTACATATGGCTACATGTATCAGAGTCATTGCCTGAGTCAGTGTTGGCTGGCTGGAACCCATGACACGATGCACCTGAAAAGAGAGTGATCCATCTAAAGCAATGTGAGAGTAAGGGCCATGACCCACCATGTGCAGCTTTACGAGTCTTATCGATCCATCAGGGTTGCATGCGCAACTCGTCGGGTCACGGTCAACCGCTGGGTAGCAACCTGGGAGTCACGTCATCCATGCCATCCAGACAACAAACACACACACGGGCTGCAAGGAGAAGTCCACGACGTGGGCGTGGATCACTTACAGCCGCGGGGCGAGGTCGTCCGTGGGCGGCACCACGGCGAAGGGCTTGCGCGGCGGGTTGAGCTTGGCCGGCGGTGCGACCTTGCGTGCCTGCTTCTTGGTCGCGGCGATCTTAGCGATCTTGGTCTTGACGCGGTGCGCGTAGTCCGGGTCGACGGCGTGGAAGTTGGCAATCGCGCGCGCCTGAATGTCGGCCGACGCGTTCGCGAGCGAGCCGGCAATGTTGCTCGTGAGGCGGTCGCGCGCGGCCTCGTCGAGCGTCTTGTTGTAAAAGTCGGTGACCTGCGAGAAGTTGTCGTCGTCCTTGGTGCTGTACTTGTTCACGACCGAGTGGTTGCCCGAGTACGACGTGAAGCTCGCGTGGCTCGCCTCAGCCGGACCACCGACGCTGTTCGGGAAGTAGTTGGGCAGCCCGTACATGTTGCCGTTGACAGCCATCTGGCCATCGCGCTGGTAGGTCTGCGGCTCCTTGAGCGGACGGTTCACGGGGATCTGCTGGTAGTTGACACCGAGACGGTGGCGGTGCGTGTCCGGGTACGAGAAGAGACGGCCCTGGAGCATCTTGTCCACGGACGCGTAGACGCCCGGCACAAAGTGCGACGGCGAGAACGCGAGCTGCTCGATCTCGGCAAAGTAGTTGCGCGGGTTACGGTTGAGCACGAGGCGGCCGACTTCCACGAGCGGGTACTTGTCGTGGGGCCAGATCTTGGTCACGTCGAA